>OU426980.1:18654930-18922430 GCA_911387785.2 Aelia acuminata
TTTGTATGTAATTTGATTATATCTATTATAAAATTATATTCAACTATATTATGAAATGTGACTGCATTTATTTTAGTTTTAAATATTGCTGCTAATTCATTTTTATTTGAATTTTTCATTAATTAATATGTTACTTGTTTCCAGAAAGATGAAGAGAAAAAAGAAAAAGTAGAGGTAAAATATTTAATAGAAAAATGTACATTGATATCATTAAAGTGTTGCTTTATGAAAACTACTTTATATTTAAAATTGGCTTTGTGTTTCTGTTTTGGTAGTGCTTCTCAATTAACTTAATATTTTATTTTATAATTATGATTCACTATTCATTTGGCTGCTTTGTATTTATTGTTTATTGTATACTTCTTTATCTTTTTTTTTTTTTTTAGTTTTTATACTAACTACTTAATAGGCTTTATCGAATTGTATGTACATTATGTCACCATTAAGTTATTTTGGTACCAAATAGCCTTTACAACCAATGGCTGAACTAAAACTGTGGTAAGCTTAGATTAAAAGGATGTGAGTATTCATTTTTGATCAAAACATTATTTTCTTTCAATTGAAGTATAAGAATACTATCTGTGTGTTAGTAATTAAAATATTTATACTAACTACCCATAAAACTTCGACTAAATCCATTTCTATAAATACCATTAGTTATCACATTCCTAAAATTCCTATTGAATGAAGTTTTAAATAATATATTGATGAATAGCTTACATACATCGTAGCTCATGTGTATCAATTGATTATGATTTTGAATCATTATGGTAGGTCAAATAAATAAATATATATATATATATATATATTTATATATATATATATTTTTTTTTTTGCCTTTAGATTTACATAACTTACAATTCCAAGAATAAAAATCTTATAAATTTATTTTCAATATTATTTTTAAATAATAATTATGTGTTAATTAAATGATAACTGACATCTCAACAGTGTTTTGTTATATTTTTCTTTCCTGAAATTCTATTCAAAATCTTTTTTTTTTTTTTTATGTTACCCAGTAGTTTTTCTAAAAATATTTTATAATAAAAAGTAATTGGGAGATTTCTTATGAAACTTTCTTTCAGTTATTAAATTTGAGTTATTGTCTGAAAGAAATGTCATTTTTATTGTCTTTTTATATCAAAACGTTTCTCCTTATAGTTTGTTCACACCAGCAAACAATTCATTAAAAATTTTCTTCTTTATAATTTTACAACCACAATTAGTCCTAGGATAATTTTTTTTTTGTTTTCATTCCATATTGATAGCCATACATAAAAAACTGATCTGAAAATATGATAATAGAAAAAAAGAATCACTTCTTTTATTTATTATTTTAAATTACATTTTAGAAATCCGTGTGATTTTCTACAAATACTGAATAAAATATTGAATTGAACAATAGATAAAGAAATAATGTTATAATGTATAATTTTCAGAAAAAGAAAAAGGTTGAAGAGAAAAAAGAGGAGAAAAAGGAAGAAAAAATAATAGATGAAATAAAGGAAGAGAAAAAGCTAGATGAAAAGAAAGAAACACCACCGGACACTAAGGTGGTAAAACAGGTGCCAAAACTTTTTTTTTTATTATTTCATGTGGTAATGTAATCCACAATTGACAGATTTTTTTTTTTTTATTTTTATTTTGTAATCTACAGCCATCGCTTAGTCTGCGATAATAATCAGATAATATATAATAACAAAATTAAGCATGTCAGGCATAAGGGGGGAGGGTCAATGTCATTTATATACTCCTAGCTTTAAACATTAAAACCGATTTATCTAGGAAATTCCATAGCCTTTTCAGGCTTATTTCAGTCAGGACGTGGTCTCTCCTTGTTTTCTCGGCAATTCTTCGTAGGAACTTCATTTCATTAGTAGTGATTCTGCTCTCCTGTCGGTCCATCAGTACCCAACTCTCAGCTCCATAAAAGAGTATAGGGAGGTAGACAGACTTAAATATGTGGATCTTGACATGCTTGCCTGATTCTCTTTTTCCACAACAGTGTTACATATCTGGTAATAGACTGCATTCGCTTTATTAACCCTTTAACCGGGCGGGACGTATATACACGTCCTGAAACATATGTTATTTTTATTATTATTTATATATGTACATATAATTAAATATATTTATATATATATTCACGTAGATACATGTATCTATGACTAATACCTCTGTTGTACGAAAATATAAGTCCCACCAGTTCCAGGGTACAACATATATTTCAAGAACGCATTTACACGTCCCGCCCGGTTAAAGGATTAATCCTATTCGACATTTCCAAGTCTACTTTCCCAAACCTGTCTATCACTGTACCGAGATATGTGAAGTCAGTCACAACTTCCATTTCCTCTCCATTGCAATATTTATGGATATCTTCTTGCTGCCTTCCCACTTGTAGGATCTTACTGTTGTGGGTATTGATACCTTTTCTGCGGAGCTCTTCCTACCATAATATTGACCGCCTGCTGCAACTTTTCCACTGAGTCTGTAATTAATATGAAATCATCTGCGTATAGAAGAAACTTATTACTACTGGGTTACGATTCCTACATCCCAGAAATGTCCTGTCTGTTCTTTTCCTACAAATAGATGCCACTTCATCCATAAACAACAGGAATAGTAAAGGGCTTAAACTATCCCCTTGTTTGACCCCCTTTGCAATGTTAAAGTTATTTGACTCAAGCCCATTCAGCCTGGCAATTCCTTTAGGCTCTTGGTATGTGGATTTAATGGCCTCTTAATGTGGATTTAATGAGCTTCCCATATTTTATGTCGAGAAACCGAGTCAAAGACAGATTTCAGGTCGAGAAATGCTAGGTACATACTCTTATCTTGGTCCTAGGATTTCTGGAATACATTTCTGATTGAGAATATGTAATCCTGGGTTTGGCGCCCTAATCATGTTCCCAGCCTTTTCTTCTCCAATTAGGTGTTTCACAAGTGGTCTCAGTCGACTTTCCAGAATGGATGTGTACAGTTTGTATACAACCGGTGAGAGGCATATGGGTCAGTAGTTAGCGCATTCCGCCTGGCATTCTTTCTTGTGAATTGGTATCCTCTTCTCATTCCAGGCTTTGTGAATAAGGTTTTATAGAGCTCGTTCCAGCTTAGGGCCATCATACTTTATAAATTCTGCCATTATATTATCTCGGCCTGGAGCTTTACCCGTTTTCATTTTAGAAATTGCTCTTTCGACTTCCTCTTCCTCAATCACACCATTATATTCCTCCTCATTCCAGTATTCAATCGGAAGTCATAGGGCACTCATCATAGCGGAATAGCTTCATGTAATGCTGTTTCCAAACCTCCAGGATAGCTCTTTCTTCAATGACAATTTCTCCCTGTCCACTCTTCACATTTCTCACTGCTTTACTTTTATGCCCTCTAAGTGCTTTAAGGGCTCTTCCTGAAGAGATTGACGTTTTCCTGATGTTTCTGATCCAACTTCTTTCCAAATTCTTCCCAGAACTTCTGTTTTGTCTTTCTCACTGCCTCTTTTGTCTTATTTCGAGCCAGTACATATGCCTGCCATTTCTCTGGAGAGCTTCTGAGGGTCCTGTAGCATCTTTACTTCAATTCTCTCTTAAGTTTTCGCCTTTTGTTTTCGTTCTTTAAGCACCCGCATATCCCCAACCAAGAGCACATGGTCGCTTCTGAGTTCCGCTCCTGTAATTACCTTTATATCTGTAAAATATCTTCTGATATCCCGGCTAAAGATGAAGTAGTTTATAATACTGTTAGCATTTCTCACAGCGGCCGAGAATGTAATTTTATAGACTGATTTATGCTGAAAGAAGAAATTCCCCAGCAGCAGATCATTGTCAAAGCAGAACTCAATAAGTCTTTGCCCGCTTTCATTTCTTATTAGTTCTCATCACGCCATGCGCTCTTAAGTGATCCTTGCCTGTTCTAGCATTATGATCCCCCATGATGACTATGCTTTGATTGCCGTTCCTTGCCTTGATGACGGTTCGCCTATTCCACAACTTTTTTTTACAATTCATCTTTCATTATAAAGCCCACTCCCTCTATAGCTTGGTTTCCTGGCGGTACTCCAGAGTAAATTAAAGTGTGTCCTTTGTCTATTTTATACTCTCCAACTCCTTTCCTCTTTACCTTACTTAATCCCAAGATTATACAAGATATACCATGCCATTTCCTTTTAAACTGTTCAATTCCGAGGCTAATCGCTAGGTTTCTTTGAGTCAGTTTTACTCCTAGGCAAGTGATTGGCCCAGCACAAGAGGTTCCTAGCATTAATCAGGCGCCAGAGTCCCTAGGTTGCCTTCATTATGGCTGTGGAGCCCCATCTGCCCTTTGCAGTTCATCAGCCTTTCTGCTGGTCTCCAGCTCCGCCTGGTAATGTCTAGTCATGGACCAAGCCAACTCCCACCATCTTCGGCTTCATGCCAGTACTGGTGCTACTGCTGCCAACTCTAGCAGGATGTGATTCTTCACCACGCATGGACGGTCTTGGGTTTATAGCATCCTTAAGATCTCCCCATTATGGTTCGCAGGCCTCTCAGCTACTCCCCTGGTGTGAGAGGAGGCCCAATCTACAGGACAACCCTGAAGAAGGTGCTACCTCCCTCCACTCCTTGACCCCTCTGCAATTTTCAATCAGTGAAATATCATTATAGGATATTTCAAACTTACTTCTGAGCCTAATCAAATAATATTCAACATTTATAATGAATTGAAATCTTGATGCCTTTTCTAGTTGCACAATTACTTCTTATAATTTTTTTCTATACTTGGACAGAATGTCAAAATCATCAGCAAGTCTAAATTAGCAGTCATATTGAACATTGTACGAGTTTACTGGCTAATTGCTTCTCGGACAGCTCTTTCCTCAGTTAGATTGATTAACAGGAATTGTTCAATAATAGATCCCCCTCTTCTCAAATCAGTCTAATAAATACCAATGACTCTTGCATATAGGAGCAATAGTTACGTATCTATTATTGGAGTTTTATATAATTGTTGGAGTTAGTTCAATTATTTTTTTGTAAATAGGACTATTGGCATAACTTTTCCTTCCCATAGGGAATGGAAAGAGTACATTTTTTTTAACTTTCCCCACTGTATAGTAATATTTCATTTTATTTATAGCATTATTAAATATATTCCCTAGTGAATATTATATAATAATTATATAATATTATATAATATTCCCTCTTTACCCGCAACTTCTATTCTGCTGATTTCATTTACCTATATATGAAGTGTATAGTAAGAGAAAGTAGAGAGCGAGTGTGAATTAATTAGAATCCGGATTTTCAATGGAAATAAACAATTTGGGTTCCCTGAACCGAAATAATCATGTTCTGCAAAAAGATGTGTGTGTGTCAACTGAGTACTTCAAAAACGATAAGTCATACAAAACTGAAATTAGGTAGATATTTGACGTAGATACGTACATAGGTATCTCACTGAATAGGGGCAAAGTTAATCCAGTATAAAAAAAAAAAAAAATATATATATATATATATATATATATAGTAAACCGTACAGTTATTGGCACCCTTTCTTTCTGTGTTTAAATTTAAAAAAATACTTTTTATAAAGGGATCAAATAGAAACTTCCTATAGCTCCTCATTATCTATCCTCATAAAGACTTAAGAGGTTTTTTTGGGTCATAAGTTCAATAGTTTTATAATATGGCAATATTTATTGTTAAAAGTGCCAAATCTAGTTATTGGCACCCTGTGGATTTAATTGTGAAATCTTCCCTATGGTTAGTTTGTTAAAGTCTTACTTCATAGATGACTTAGAGGACCCTTCAAAAATTAGACTCATGTATATCTTGTAATAAAATTAGGACTTGTTTACCTATTTCTTTAAGTTAAAGTTGGGGTGCCAATAACTATATATATATATATATATATATATATATATATATATATATATATTTATTTATTTATTTATTTGATTTTATCATTATGGAAAAATGTTATTTTGTTTTTCCTGAAAGTTGCTAAATGAGATTTACTCCAATTAAGAAAAATCACGTTGATTTCTACTCACATTTGGATGATAAGTTAAAGTTGTGTGATGATCCCACCACACTTTTTTTTAATTAAAATTTTATTGTTAATCTATTAAATTATTTTTTAATATCTTGAAAGTATTTTTTTAAACTATAATCTGTTTTGAATTCATTGTTTAAGTATTTGGCAGCAATAACGTCTATATATTTCTTATGTATAAATTTTAAAAAAATATAGTACAATATAAAAAACAGAACTATAACAAATCTGTATACCTCTATTACTAAGGTAGTTGAATAAATTGTCAATGATTGCAGGAAGAAGTTAAGCAAGTTAGTGAAAGGAAGCAATCAATTAAGGTAAGTAAATCAAATGATTCTGTTTTCGAAATGGAACTATATATATATTCTTTTTTATTAACTTTGTGATTGCTTGAAATGATTGCAGGAAGAATTTAAAGAAGTTAGTGAAAGAAGGCAATCCATAATGGTGAGAAATTATGAAGTCTTTGATTTTAAAGTGGTTTGTATTTAAAATTTACTTTATAGTGGAAACCAAGCTCAAAACATAAAGGGTAACATGATTCCTTTGTTCGTCCTTTTGTAGTATACATTACGTAATAAAGGTAAAGTGTTAATATTACGAGTTGATAATACAATAATTATTATGCTTGATAAGAAAGATATATTACAAAACATTTATAATCACAATAATCAAACATAATCTAACACATGTCTTTTTAAACATTAATTACATCAATGGGATATTATTCCCATAACATAAAGTTTTTAGTTCCCACCGTGAATCAGAAATTAACTTAGCACCGACTTATACTTAAAATTGTCCATAAATGTGAAAAATACAATAATATATTAAGGGCTAACTGTTTAACTAAATGGGGGTAACGTATAAAGGATGTATTAATTTCTATGAAACAACAATTAGGACTTTATTTTTCTGAGGCTTAGAGATCAGATTTGACATGTTTTTTCCTACCGAAAATAGTCAATTTGCAACCTCTATGTCTCTTCCCTGGATCTGCTTGGAGTGCTTCACAAGGGTGAATAGACAGCGATATCATCAGTTCTGGATTACATATAAGAAAGCTGCAATAATAAAACTTTTTACTTATAATTGATAGTCCAAGTTCCATACAAAAAGCAAGAAAATCAAAAACATCATATGTAAATTAATTTAATAAATTTTACTTGGATTAAGGGCCACAAAGGTATTAAGGGCAGTACATCAGTTGATAACATAGCCAAGGAAACAACAAAAAGACAGGTTTATAAATAAATATAAACGTATTTATTTTTAATGGTACAAGTATAAATACCTTGTACCATTTACAGAACTTTTGACTAAAAGTCTCTATAAAGTCCCTATCCCATCCTATCTTTTTTGCATAATGCTGGGAAAAAGGGAAATATATATATATACACTGGATTTAATTGATGAACTTTACAAACTTAAATTAAATTTAGCTTATTATATAGCTTATATAGCTTATTAGCATTATTTGATTTTTTGTTTGTCTTTTTCAAGCTATGAAGATCAGAATTTCGAAATTGGTATTTTACTCTGAACACGGAAGAGTGGGTAAAAATTATGCAATAATCTTTTGACAAGTATCCGTAGGATATGTTCAGTACCCATAAGGTTGTTAAACCATGATATCTGCAGTAATTTAATATATCTGCAGTAATTTTGTGTGGCATGCGGAACACTTTAATTTCCCATCTTAATAAATCAGGAAAAAATAATAAAATTTATCATTCAGTAGCCGTCTGTGTCATTGGATAGGTACCCTGTTTTCCCACACATTAATAAAATTCCAGTGGATAGTACATCACCATCCCTAACATGATGTTTTGTGGTCCCTCCTTCTTTCTGAAACTCCTTTTATCACTATATGCCCTCCTTAAAAAAAAATATAATAATTTTTTTTTTTTAATATCATATAAATCTTTTAAACAACATGAGAATAAGTAATTATGAAAGATGTATTAAAATTCTAAATTTCCATTCATATTCAAACATTTCAAGATATTTAGTTACTAGCTCTTTAATTCTGTTTATATCATTTTATTTTATCTTTTTTTTTTCTTTACAGGAAGAAACAAAGCAAGTTATTGAAAGAAAACAATCTATAAAGGTAGCTATTTAAGTCTTATTGGATTATTTTACTAACTTTAATGGTTGTAAACCAAATAAATATTGATAGAGGTTTAGTTTAATTTACATAAGTATTCAAAATTGAAATAAAATGAATGTTCATAATATTGAAAATGAAATATTAGATAATGAAATTTCACTTTAGGGATAGGCCAAAAATGGAGTAATTTTACAAATTTGAAAAATATTCCTAATTTCATGTTATTATAAATGCATATTTCACAAATATAGGAATACATTAAGCTAGCAAGAATATTTTTGCTCATGAAAAAATATTAATGATAATACCAATGTCCAGTTAAATATGCGACTAGTTCTTGAAACCATGAGTTTCTTTGTTTCCCACATAGCCTGCTCTAAGCTCGAGTTAATTAGTATTGTTTCTTTGTCTATTTCGGGATTTTATAATATTTTGTTTTGTTTCTTGATTTTATTATTATTTACTTTTCAATTTCAATTTTGGTGCACCAAATGGTGTTATTCGATATCTTTCTTCTCTTCCTTGTCCAGGTCTTGGGCAAGTGTGTTTTTTAACTATAATTAAATTAAAAAAGAAAGTAATTTTTATTATGGGAGGTGGGAATACAATTTGATTTTAAAATAAGTTAGGTATGAAGTTTTAAGAATAGAAATAGGCAATGATTCCAGAAGGAGGTGGTGCGGTTGCTGTACTATTTTGAGTTAAAGGAGGCAGTTGTCAAAAATTTGGGATGTACATGTTTGAGATTTGGTATTTAGAGAATGTATAAAGGAAGAAGGTATAAACGAATTGAGGATGTATGGAGACTTCTTGGTTCTGAAGGATCGGAAAAGATATAAACCTAGAAAGTTTTTTTGTTGAAAACTAGGAAAATTCATTTTAACTCGGCATACCAACTGGAAATATAGGAGCGTCTGGAGACACTGAAGATGAATCTGATGAAGAGATTTATTGGTCTCTTCAACCTCATCTCATGCAAGCCAGACAGTCGCCTGTATACGTGGCAGCCATAACTAAAATGGAGATACAGATATATGAGAGAAAAAACTAGGTGCTGATAGGTTTTTGAGGACATAAAACCACGGGATCTTGGGAACTTTTTAAGGATAGACGACCTCATAGAGCAGGGAACATGCTACCCCAGATTTTTATCCTAAAATAGGTGCTTAAAATAGATTGTGAAGTAGCTAAACATGTGCAAGCCTTATTTGTAGATTTCAAAGCAGCCTATTACTCCATGGACAGAATTGTCTCTCATATCATAACCAGGTACCCTACTACTTTTAAATTAATATTGTCTTAGTTATCAGATCTACATCTGCATATTCAATTACATCTTTGGAAGACCAAAGTATCATATACTCCTTTGACACATTTGTTACTTTTTCATCCGTAAGAAGGTGATTAAAATGCTGTCATCATCTTGCAATTTTTCGCCAATTTTAATTCAGGAGTATTTAATGTGAATATTTATGGACAGTAAAATTATAATATTACTTAAACAATAATTTTAGATTTAACAGGATGAAATTTGAAACATTAAAGTTATTATTATTTTTTTAAAAAATATTAATAATAACTAATAAATACAAATCTTTATTTTCTTTTTATTTGTTTTAAATGTGGACTAAAAATATATTAATGTCTTAATTCCATCTTAATGCAGGAAGGAAAATCAGAAGTCAGCGAGAGGAAAATGTCCATCACAAAGGTAGGATTTACTCTATATATATTAACATCTGTAAATATTGTGTATTGTTTAAACCACTTTATCAGTTGATTTTATTTTATTTTTATTTGTTTTAAATGTGGACTAAAAATATATTAATGTCTTAATTCCATCTTAATGCAGGAAGGAAAATCAGAAGTCAGCGAGAGGAAAATGTCCATCACAAAGGTAGGATTTACTCTATATATATTAACATCTGTAAATATTGTGTATTGTTTAAACCACTTTATCAGTTGATTTTATTTTATTTTTATTTATTTACATATATAATTTTTTTTGCTCGAGATTAATGATTTATATTCTGCATGAGATTTTTGAAAAATTAAGTTACTAATGATAAATCTTCATCCATTCAGATAAATTAGGTTGATGGCTATAAACTGAGTTGATTAAACGTTGAGGAGAAAGCTTCTCATACATGGTGAAACCTTTCTTTTACAAAAACCATACGGAACATTTAGCATCCATATATTTTTGAAATACCGATTGGTGGTGTCGGCGTCGGGCCTTCGGGTCCGTTAAGCCTTACTGTATTGTATTGTATTGTATTGTATACTTTTGAAATACATTTCTTTATATATTTACATATAAAGAACATAGTGATGAGACAGGTCTCCCTTATAGAGGATCAAATTGATATTCATTCAGTTATCTTAGAGCTCAAAAGAAGTAACATACCACATTCATCTATTTGGGCTCTTCAAATATTCAAACTAACAAGTTTTAAAAGATACTTTTGTTTCAAGATTGTTAACAATCAATCCTGAAAGTATGACTCTCGCATTTATTGTAAATTCTAATCTGAACCAAAACAATCTAATAGTAAAAATATTTATATATTAAGCAGTATAATATTCAGATTTTGCTGGAAATACTTTTTGTTTTTAATGGACTTAAAAAAAAAAAAATCTTTACATATCAATTTTATCTTTAATCTTTGCAGGTTCAATTTTAATAATTACTCAAATTTAAAAATTTATATTAATCTAATCTTAATCTGTGGGTGACCACCTTTTTTAAATTATTTTTAAATAATTTATAATAATAAAGGTTTAACAAAACTCATCGTTCAGTACTGACGCCAATAATGTTTTCTTACAACCTCCATCCAACAGCTACAGTCTCAACCAAATCAGTCTTAGTGCAATCCTCTCACCTTTGTGTGCTGTAATATGTATATATTACCTTGTGCCAACTAATAAATATCTGATTGTTGGTAAAGGGCCAAGATGAAGGTAGGAGAATTGTACTTGGGCAGATTTTTCAGTATTGGGTTTAGACAGCAGTCAATGGTTGGCTGATGAAACCTTCTCCATCAGAATAAATATCTACAATCCTCTAAATCTCATCCAAAGTAATTTTACCACATTTCTAGCAGCCCCTTGAAATTCCCTCTTTATCTTTCCATTATATTTTCTTTTTTCTGGATCCTTTTTCATCATTATGCTTAATTCCTTTCAGGGATTTGGGCCATTATTTTCTAATTTCTATTATAAATTTTTAAAAAATCGTGTTCTTGTTTTAAAGTAATTGATGAATAATATAAAATCTTAGGAAGTAGTGAGTAAATGACAAAGCAGAGGTTTTCTCTCTCTCTCTCTCTCTCTCTCAAAGGTACTAAAATCTCTAGAAATCTCAAATTAAGGGTGTAAAGTACAATGATAAAACCAATTTTGTTATACAGCTGTGACCTGGACACTAACTAGCACCTAAAAAAAGTATTGAATAATTCAAGAGAAAAGTCCTCCGAAAAATAACTAGAGTGATCTGAGATCAGATTACTAATGATGGAGGAGAAGGATGAACAAGGAACTGCTGATTGTAAGTAGTCAGGCTTTATGACATGATGGTGAGGAGATTAAGATGGGCAGGGCATGATGCTAGAAGCAATCCATCTGGAAGCCTCTACACGACAATAGATGCCTCATAGACAAGAGACCTAGCTGTAGACCAAAAGGCAGATGGATAGATAGAATCAACAAGATACTGCAGAACCACATGTAACAAACTGGAAAGATGAAGATAAGCAGAAGAGTATTCTCTTTAAGTCTGTTAAGTCAACAGAAAAGTCTTTCTTTAGTCAGTATTTAATATTTTCTTATTTGATAAACAAAATGTCATTATATAAATTTGTAAATATTGTATATATCACAATAATTAACCCAAGTAGCATTATGATTGTAGAACTAAATATTGATATGCTGTACATAATGTTTTTGTTTTGTTTTATTTTTTGATATTTCAGAAGGAAGTTCAAGGAATAAAAGAACTAGTGATGCTAAAGCCTGTTGCTAAGGTTACTATTGCTTGTTATGTAACAATATTAATAAAACATGAATGTGGTTTTGGAGTTTTTTAGTGGACATTTGCTCAAAAACTAGCAAATAAATTTTTTACTTTAAAATAAAAAATTCATCATTTCCATAAAGATAGCATAAGACCTAAAATGGAAATGATGTATAAAATATAAAACATTATAACACGTTGTTAAACATGCTTATGTATAAGTACTATATTTAAACCTCTGTGTCTGAGGTCATATGTGTGGTCCATATCTTCTTCCCTAATTAAGAAGCTGCTAAAGTTTTTCAATAAAAATGCTTATATTTTCTTTTGATTTCTTAAGCTTGCAAAATTTTACATGTATTTTTTGTTTTTGTATTTCCCGTTTTATATAGTAAGAATATAGCATGGTTAAAGGTTTTTCCTGCCCCTTGCTCGCTATTGATAACCTGTTTCAGGGAGAACTTACTGATACCTAATAATCATATGTTATATTCTGAATTTAAGTTAATATGTATTATTCCAAATGATCAATTTGGTACATTTTTATATATTCTATTGAACCTTATTCCAGTTATATTCTTTATTAGTTCCTTTACTTGTACATTCTTTATATTTGATCTTGCCTCTGCTAAAATATTCCAATATATATCCTTTCTTTCCTGAAATATACATAAGATTTGTGGATTTTTTTTTTTTTTACCGCTATTATACTTTGGTCTTTTTCTTGATGGTTGTGTAATGCTCTGGAGTAACTTCTGGCAAAGGAATGTTCTACTTTCCGTCACCTACTTTTAGGATGCTTTTGTAAACCTTTTTTTCCCCTTTTCATTTCTTCTGAATGCTGATAACTGCCTTTGGTTTCTCTTGTGGCCCTATCTCTAATACTTCCCATTGATGATCCATTAAGACGCCCTCTGGGTTCCAGAGTACAAATTTCTTCAAATCAAGATGGAATTATGGAATTATAAACTTCAGGTTTATCAAATTAAAGACTTTGTGCCTCCTTTTTACGATTTTTTAGATTTTCTTTAACCTCGGATCATTGAATTCTAATCAGAATGTGGTATCAATCACACTCTGCTCTATGATAGCTTCTCATGTCGTGGACTCTTGAATAAAAGTACTGGAGGATCACCTGTGCAAGAACATCTTATTTGAAGGAGTAAACCATTAACTAATACCAGACTACATAAATCACTCAATTATCCATGAAGGGCCTGAATTGGAATTCTTGACACATTTTGGCATTGAAATCACCTATGAATTATTTTAGGACATATTTATGAGTTTGTTCAACAAAATTCTCTATGGGCTTGGCCAAGATGTTGCTCCAATCCTAGCCCAAACAATTGTCCAGGCCTCAAACATTGCCATTTGCATCTCGACCCTCAACCCAGTCTTTCCACTATGGGACGCAGCACAGTGCAGCAAAACGGCAAAAAAGGCAGGGAAAAATCTATTTCTCAAGAATACTTTGTCCAATCGAAATGGAAATAGTTTCCATAGCAAGCTAGGAATAATTTATATGGTAAGTGAAAGTTGTGTGATGTGCACTGCTCCAATTTCTTTTTATGCTGAGTTATAAAGAAACAACACAAGGTGAATGGTGTGAATATCATGCAAAATCATTGGAAATTATTCTGAAATATTGATCTTTTTTTTCACAGAAAGAAAAAAGTACTGCTGAAACCAAAGAAGAAAGAAAAACATCATTGACTACTAAGGTGAATGGTTTATATTGTTATACACCTAATATTGTTTTAACATTTTCCCCTTAATATTGTTATCGTATTTTTTTCAAAGACGATAACAATTATTTATTAATTTAATTAATAGTATTTATTAATTTATACGGGTTACCTGCGGCAGGCGCAAAGATTCAAGAGGCCGTTGCTCCATCCCAAATGGTCTTAGAAGGTTTAAAGGTGGTATTATTCGAAAGAAGGTTGTGGGAAATTTATGTTCCAATTTATGAATTTATGTTCATATGTTATGTTATGTATATGTTATGTATGGAAATTGATGTTCCATGTCACTGTAATGGAGAGGTCGTACCACAACGTGTCTTTAATTTGTGAAAAACCTCATTGTCAACTGCATGATCATCCAGTTGCTCCACAATCGGAAGGATTGTAGCTGGAAGATATCTGGTTTCAGCAGGAAGGGGGCCACAGCACATACAGCGAAATTTCCATGGATTCTAAGATAGATTCTCCTGATGCCTCATCCCTAAGAGCTGCCCCGCACTCTTTCCTAGTTAGGCCCTTGTGATTTTTATTTGTGAGGATACCAGGACCTGTAAAAGCCCTCAAAGAAAGTATAAGAGTTTAAATAGCCGAAATTCCTGAGGCAATAATACAAAGAGTGCCCACAAAACGTATAAAACGTCAGAAAAAGGGGGCCCTATTTGAGAAATCTTTGTTTAAAATCATGTCATCACAAAGAATCACGATTTCTCGTGGATGAACATTGCTGTCAGCACTCAACTCCCATTGATATACACTTTCACCCAACTCTCCTACCTACTGGCCTACAGTTCCTAACCACAACCCTTACCTTACATCCCTATCCACTCAAGATAATTCCCTTTGGAATGTTACTAAAATAATCCTTAAAAACCATTACATTTCCCATCCACTCAGGCTGGGAGATAGCTTCTGGTCAATTTGTGATGAGGAAAAAGCCGAGGAGTTCGCCAAACACCCGTCCTCTTCATGCATACCTCATCCGGAATCTAATCCTACCAACACCACAATGGTCCAAGAATTCCTTTCTTCTCCAGTCCTGCTCGCCTTACCACCACAAGCAGTCCATTTGAGGTCAAATACCTTCTGCGTAAACTTAGTCCTCGTGAGTCTCCAGGATACAATCTCCTCATTCCTCAAATTCTTTGACAACTTCCTCCCAGAGCTATCCTATTTCTTACATACATTTACAATTGTAAACATCCTAATACTGTGGAAACATTCCACCATTATCCTTTTCTTAAAGCCAAGCAAGCCTTCCTACAGTATGACATCCTACAGACCAATTAGCCAACTTCCTATCCTTTCAAAAATCTTTTAAAATGAATCCTTTCCGTTATAGAATCCCAAAATATCCCGACCCACCAATTCGGATTTCACTCAAATCATTCCACTGTCCAACAAGGGCTCCGAGTTGTTGACCACATTTCCACCTAGAAAGCAAGCAATATTTCTCTGGCGCATTTCTTTACATAGGGCAAGCTGTTGACCGGGAATAGCACGCCGAATTGCTCTTCAAACTTAAATCCATTTTACCCCAGTCCTTATCCTTAGACCTCCAATCCTACCTCTCAAACCAATCCTTCCGAGTTTGCTGTGGCACAGAATTCTCCAATTGTGATCCAGTATATGCCGGTGTTCCACAAAGCAGTGTCTTGGGTCCCGTCCTTTACATCTGACATCCTACTGATCATGACACTCTTCTGGCAACATTCGCTGATGATACCGCCATCCTATCCTCCAACTCAGACTCTGGAATATCATCCTCTAACCTACAAAGGCACCTCTACCTTATTGAATACTGTTGTAACAGCTGGTGCATCAAAGTAAATGAAGCATAGTGCAAGCATATAACATTCACCCTTTGTTGCAGATGCTGCCCACCAGTTTAATTTAACTCTGTTCAACTCCCCTTCTCAGACACGGTCTGGTATCTAGGCTTCATGTTAGGCAGAAAACTGACATGGAACTCACATATTAAACTAAAATAACAAGAGCTTAACCGACGATTTAGCCAACTTTACAGACTACTAAACAGAAAATCACAACTTTCAATTGACAACAAACTACTTATCTACAAAACTATTTTGAAACCTATCGGGATCTATGGAATTAAACTGTGGGGAACCGCTCAATCCCTATCTAGCTCCACTCATCCCTATAACCCTCCTCGAAGGTGAAAGCGGCAGTGGCCATGTGACCTTTTTGTGACCTAGTGGTAGTTTTAAAAAAAATATATTTGTTCATTATATCATACAATATATATCATACCAATACGCATTTGGTTAATGAACTAGATAGTACAGATTCTGAAGGGTTCTGACTTCATTATAATATGAATTATTATGAATTATTATTAATATTGGATTATAATCCAAAGGACTATAATCACACTGTTTGCTGTAGTTTTGGAATATTAAGAAAGGATCAGCTTTGGAATGGGGGCAATGACATTCTAGAATCGTTTGTTTAAAACTGTACATCAATCTGATAAAGTACTAAATTTTTCCATTTGGTTCATCCTTTATTTCTTGGTGTTCAATGATGGCTATATCCCTGTTGATATGCTTGTTTATTTCGATTGCTTTAATGTCCAAATGGGAAAAATCCATATTTTTCTCGATCTTAAAAGCCTTATTGGAAAATGGGAAATTTACTGTAGGAGAAAAGGTCTTCTTAAGGACTGAGAGGACAAGAATAGCCTTCTGTTTAAGTTCTTCCATAATACATCTATTCAAATTAAGTACTTACTAGATCTTCATCACTGTCTTGTTAATTCTGAGTGCAAAGTGGCTGAGAAATGTAGACATTTTGATTGAGGCTAGGATAGCTAAAAACCTGCTTCTATAAAAACTCAAAGAAGTATGAACAAGAGCTTGAAGTGAAAGGATAATAGGGAGAGCATATATATGATAACCTTGATTTGTTAATGAGATTCAAATCCATTTTAAATTAGCTATATAAACCAGGAAGATGCATAGAAGATAATTTGAAGATAAAAGAAGGAACACATTCAAGCAGACAGCAAGTAAAAATTTAGTAAAGTAGAATTTTGAGAAGAAAATGAAGCATTGAAAATTTTGTGGGAATGTTAGGACGGATACTGCTTCAAATCCAAACGAGTCTTAAGATAAAAATGGGAAAACCGATGTGGACAAAACTGAATTAATGGATAAGAGGGCTGAACATTGTGGTGGCTGAACATTAAACTGGATACCTCTGTACATCCAGAATTTACTGCTCAGCACACATTCTCTCAGGGGTAGAAGTAGATGCTCCTCTTACTCTTACCGAGGTCAAGGCCGCAATTCACCTCTTAAAAAAAAAGAAGTCTACAGGATTAGAAGAACTAAGATAAATAGCATCCTCCCACTTCAAAACCATGTATGAGTTTTTAGTAGTTCCTTTTATTCATTTATGTTTTTATCGTTTAAATGTTTTATTCAATATTACTTCGAT
This sequence comes from Aelia acuminata, assembly GCA_911387785.2. Taxonomy (NCBI): domain Eukaryota; kingdom Metazoa; phylum Arthropoda; class Insecta; order Hemiptera; family Pentatomidae; genus Aelia; species Aelia acuminata. Next base: position 18,672,302 of record OU426980.1, read on the forward strand.
CATATTCTTCTGTTCTTTTAACAAAGAAATTCAAGTTTCTGTTTACATTTATTTTCACTTTCACACATCTACATGGCACCTGTTTTAATACTCACATAATGTGTGTGTGTGTGTTTATTATAATTTGAACAAACCAAAAATATAATGGTTTTATTTATAGAAAGGAACAATTCAAGAAGTAGAAGAAAAGAAAGAAGAAAAATCATCCCTCAAACCTGTTACTAAGGTATACTTTATAGTTGCACCATATTTAATATACTAACTTTGAATGTGATTACTTGAATAAGCTATTTATAGATTTTTGCAATTTATAGATAGTTTTCTCTTGGTATTGCATTATTTGAAAATAACCTTACATTGAGTTAAAATTATTAATAAATAAAAAAAATATTATTATAACTAATCTTCATTATCTTTGGATGAGCTGTATATACGTTTATATGTATATATAATGAACATAAATAACTCATTTTTATAATCTGTATATATTTATATTTGTAAATATGTATATTTGTACATATGTATATATATTTTTGCCTTGTGTGAGTGTTTTGTAAATAGCAATGAAACATTGGAGCCATAGCCAAGAGGAACAACTCTATATAATAGATGTAAGATGGAAGGAAATGCCATATTATATTTATAATCAATAACAAATAGTTATGTTTCGTATTTTTTTTTCTTTTTACAATCCAGAAAGAAGTTCAAGGAATTAAAGAACTAGTTGTCCTAAAGCCAATTGGAAAGGTCAGTATTTTCCTAATTCATTAGATGACATTAAATCTATAGGCTATAACATAAAATTACTATTAATATCCATATGTATATGCGGCATTATAAGAGCTTTTTAACTATGGGAACTGGACACACCGTATAAACAAAAGTTTGTGGATTTCTAAAACTGACAACATTTGTGCTTAATGCTTTTGACTAATATTTTACATTAACTGCAACTTTTATTCTGTATTTCTGTATTATTCTGTAAATGCTTGAATTGATAAATCCTTGACTATTTCCTAATGAACTTTTCTGATTGTTTTGAGCCTAATTATTAGCCTAGAATCGCAAAAAATTACCTCTTCACATCAATGACTGGGTTGAGTAGTTCCTGGGTATGGAATTTCTTTTCCCATATTGTATATTGGTATTTTCTTTGTATTTATAACACCTGTATTGCATTGAATCCCGTTCTGACCAGCTTATTGTGGGAATCCATCTGAAGAATCTCTCCTTGCCATCATGGATCTGATATTTTGATACAAGCAGAGAGCTTGGTCTTATGCTAATGGTATGATGATGTTATATGTATATATATATATATATATATATATATATATATATATATATATATACACACACACTTGACGATCAGCACAATCACTATTTAGGTGAAAATTTCACTTTTTCGCCAATGTGTACACATCATACACCAGTCAATGATCTAGGTATCAGTTTCAAAGGCTTCAGGATAGATTCTCTTCAAGTTTCTGCTGTACAAGATTTTGAAAAATCATGGGTGGAAACCCCTTAAATATGGAGTTTAGATAGATCCGAAATTATTATATGATCAATCCAGATCTCAGAGATCCCAGGCGCAGTATGTGTGTGATTAGTAATTAGAAAAGAAAGGATGTGTAAATTTAAGGCCTCAAACATTTAGATCATGAGTCGAGAATGGAATGAGAGTCAAATAGTATTGAGATCTCCAAGAACTGTATATCAAATATCTATTCCAATAATGGCATCGAACATCCTTGACTTCAGAGTAGTAACCATTCTTTGGAGGGCAATGAACCACACCGATTCTAACCTAGCAAAAATTGTTTTTATTTGTTCATTTATTAACAATTAACGTAGAAATAGGTGTTATATTTTTATTTATTTACATTAGTGTTATTTTGGATTTTTGGTAAGAATGATTTTTTTTTTCAGTTCATATATTTTTATTTATTAAATTCCAATAGTCATTATATTAATAATTGTATGTGAAGAGAAAATATTGGTCATGGGCGGGATTAGTCATTCCTGGCCATGACCAATCATTTCACAAATTTTATTAGATATATTAATTTTGATTTCATTAACCTATAATAACTATAATGTTAAAATAAACCTGATTTAAATTATTACTAAACATGAGAATTATTTGGGGTCTATGTGATGTAAGGATGTGATATTCTTGAAAACTTCTTTTCTTATGTATGCATTATACAGTTTGTCGAATGTTAAGGATTAACATTCATAAAGAATGTAATCAACCTAACCTTCATCCTCTTGGATGTGAAAGTGAGTGGAATATTTTAATAATCTCATCTTCTTGAGATGACAATGTAATGAGTGAAAGGCACGATAACCAGGTAATGTTGTCTGTTTACTCCTCCGGGAGCTCAAAGGATATGAACTCAAACCTTGCCTCCCCCTTCCAGAAATAATTACTTTTCTCTTCTTCCTAAAAAAGTACTAGTGAAATTAAAATTTTAAAAATTGTGGTCACCTAAAGTTTGAGCAAAAACGCTAATATGTTAGACATGTTACAGTATGTTCCGATGTTATGACCCAAATTTTGGGTCTTCATCAGGGCTGTTTGTGAGAGATTCTAAGGTTAACATCCTCAACAATATAAAGATATTAGTTTCTACAAAATTACACTAACTATGGAAAGTTCAATTTTATTTTTTCTTCTCTTTGTTTGAAATACTGGTTTACCTGAAAATATACACAACCACAAAAATATATCTCCCTCCCCCATAAAAATTTATGACTCCTGTGGAAATTTTCCCGGTGTCATACAGTCCCCCTCTGAGTACCTCCTCATTACTTATTCAAGTTTAGATCATTTTTTCTCTATTTCTTTAGCTATTTTTTTTTTTCATATGTTTGAAATGATATGAAATCAGGTTTTTTTTTTTTCTTTCCTCTGTCATTTCCCAGCCATCAATTTCCTTTTTTATTTGATCAAATGGTTCATTGTTCTATGGCTGTCTTTTTATTAACATTACATTTCATCATTTTGTTTTAAGAACATTCGCATTCTCATTGGCTGTTTTGAAAAGTTGTGGATCTTGGTACAAGCTTAATGAATAAACAATAAAGCTACCAAGATTTGATGTATGACAATGCAAAAGGGGTACCATGCCTCATTTTATATTCCTCCCTTCACCCCATTTATGTTTCATTACAATCCAAAGTTATTTACTTATGACTCTTTATCACGAAGATCAATTATGTATGGTATCCCTCTATTCGATTGCTCATTGATTTGATATCATTCTAGAATAACTTTCCACAAAAACCAGTTTTTTTTTTCACAGTCAGCTCTTGAAAAACTATTACTTATAAAAAGTTCTTTGTCTACTGCTAGTCATCTGATTTTATCCTTACAGAATATCTCAGGAACAGAGACAAATCGTAATGTATCACTTAATCTAAATATTTTAATTCATCATACTTACTTCTTTCTTAAAGTAACTTTAACTGTAATCAAGTCAATTATGATAATATGAGGTGTCTACTTTCAAAATGGATAAGTTATTTATGTTAGATTTATACTGTAGAATTATTTTTATAAATTTTATAACATAACAAAATTTAATATTTATTAAAACATAACAAATTCTACAAAACACGAAACTGAAACATCTCAATAAAATGCGGAAATTAAGTAAATTAGAGAAAAACTAGCAAATTTTCCATTTTTGTTTTTTTTTTATTGCAATGTTTTAGCATTATGATTGATCCCAGTTTGAAAGTATAAATTTCACATATGCCTTATTTTAATCAATACTAATTTATTTTATTATAATTTTCATTGTTTCACAGATTCAGCTAATTAATATCTCATTTGTATAGTGATAAATATATTCTCTACATTCTGTATAAATTGAAACATTAATAAATAAGATAATTAGTTTTGGTAATTATATTTTATTATTATTATTTTTAGAAAAAAGCACCACCTCCTGAAGCAAAAGAAGAAAAAGAACTTTCGATAACTGCTAAGGTAAGTTATTTTTCTGTTTATTGCTTTTAGCAAATATAGCATTTCCGAGTCGAATTCAACCTTTCCCAAGTCAAATTCAACCTTTTCCATTTCAAATTCGACCTTTTCCAAGACAAATTCAACCATTTCTTCATGTTTGCCCAGTCTAACCCCTTGCCTAAGCATATTATATCATGACCAGGTATCCATTAAGATTAATATTTATTTTAAAGTTCGAGTAAGGGTGCTGTAATAATGAAAATGGTAAAATTTTCGGATTTCTTTCACATGGGGGTCCAGTACTATGTTATTGGGGATGTTGTTTTTCAAAAAAATATTAATTTTTTATTTTAGTGGCGGGGGAGGGGGGAGACACAATATGAAAATGCTTTAACATGGGGGTGCAATTTTATTTTATTGAGGGCGGTGTTTTTGAAAAATATATTCAATTTGTATTTTAGTGGATTGTAGGGGGGAGGTGCACTATGAAAAAGTTAGATTTTCGGAATTCTTTCAAACAGGGGTCTAATTTTTTGTTATTGAGGACAGAGTTTCTAAAAAACATATTCATCTTGTATTTCAATGGTGAGGGAGGGGGGGCACTATAAAAAAGTTAAATCCTTGGATTTCTTTCACACGGGGGTGCATTATTAGACCGGGCGAACATGAAGATGTGGTTGAATTTGCAAAGTAGAAGGTTTAATTTGACTTGGAAAAGGTTGAATTTGACTTGGAAATGCTATATATTTCAATATGAATCAGAGTTTTGTAGGTAGTTAATTGCAAAACATTAATAAATGGGATATAGGTAGGGGCGGTTACCTAGGGGAGGTGATCCTAGATGTGTTATGTATTCAGTGTATATGGTTGTTGTATATCAGTGTACTGTTTCCCTAAACTGGAGTGCCTAGGGCTATGCGCGATACCATAACCGAGTGATGGGGCCACCACCCTATTCTGAAGAAAACATTATTAATTAATACTTGGTTCTTTTCTTTCACTTAGTGAGGAAGAGTGCTTTATTTATAGGATTTTTTTAAATGAAGGAGAGATATATGTTATATATAGATTATAAAATATGTTATATATAGATAACCCCAGAGGATGGGCCAATAGCCCGAAACATTGGGAAATCAAATAAAATTTGAATATACAGAAGAGACTCCTTCAATTAAAAAAAAAAATTAATTAAGTTTATATAACTATAGTTTTTTTTTTAATATTTTCTTATTTACTAAATCATTGTATAAGTCAATTCATACCTTCATTATCATTATTCATATTTATTAAATGAAATGATAAATTATTTTTATTTTAGAAAGAAGATATGGCTGAAATTAAAGATGAAAGGAAACTATCAATAACTCCCAAGGTATGTACATATCTTGAATAACCTTAATTAGTTTTCCTTACCTTTTTTTTTATATTCATGATATGCAATTGTTTACTTTTTGAATGTTAATTAAAAATTAATACTTAATTATATAGAAATATCTTTAGAGGTCACTTATCTTGACTTTTATTTTAACTAATATATTATTTTTCAATACATATAATATAATAATTGAATTTTTTTTTATTCTTTAAAAAAATACTTGAATATATTATTATTCATAGAAGGGGCTAATAAAAGAACCTGAAGAAAAGAAAGAAGAAAAAATTTCTCTAAAACCCACACCCAAGGTATATATATCAAATTACCTACACTTGTTTCATTTTTATATATAGTTTGGAAATATTTGAGTATTTGTAATTTGTGCAATTATCTTGCAGTATGTTAGTTATGAAGCTGATCATAAGTGTTATAATATATAATTACAGCCGCGATCATAGAAATTGCATCACATATATATATTTGACTCTGGGGAATGAAGCAGAATCATCTTGGAAAATAAAGTATTTACCATGCAACAGGTGGTTTCCTTTTGAGGGAATTGAACTTTTTTCTTAATTTTTTCATCATTTACAGTACAATCAGGAATAGGAAAAACATCATCAGATCATAATAACTGCCAGATGCTAAACTGTTTTTAATTATGGTCTTCATTACAGCTTTGATGTGCACTTCTTTCATAGGGAGCACCATCACAACTGGAGATGTTAAATTTGCTGTGTTTGAAAACATTACTTTTGGTCAGTCCAGTTTTTGGGTTGTTTTTTTCAATTTAGTTATAATTCAATGAATCTCCTGTTTAATTAAACAATTGATAAATGGTATTATCATATTATTTTTGGCTCATAAACTGTTTTATCTTAATTGTCAAGCTACAGTTACTCAAATTATTGCCATCTTTTTATCTAATAGATCTCTGGATATTTCCTTGGCAATTTTGAAGCCAACTTATGAAGACCTTATCACACCATTAAGCAGTCTAATTGTTTACTGATTCAATTTCTATGACCATTACTGTACAATTAGCATGTGTAGCTCTGGTATTACCTATTTGAAATGTTGAGAAATCTCTCAACTTATTGGCAAAAAGAGCGGTTATTTATTTAAAACAAATTTTTGAATATTTGTTAAATAAAGTAAATACATCCGTCATATTAAATAGTGTTGTTTCAGCTTGATATTAAGTCCTTCTGTAATATTGATTTTTTCTAAAATAATTATTTATTTTCATAAATTTTTTTAATGTTGTCACTCAACTACAAACAGTATTAACACATTTTTGTTGAATAAATAATACAGTCAGACACACACGCACACACACGCACACACACACACACACACACACACACACACACACACACACACACACACATATTAGAAAAAAAAAACAGGGTTTCAGACATATATTAATATTTTTTAAATTTGTAGAAATATATATATTTAATTGTTTTTTAATATTATTATTTTTTTTTAGAAAGATAAAGAGGTTCCAAAAAAAGAGGAAGTGTCTCTTCAACCTGTAAAGGTTAGTTGTTTATTTAATGTTAATAAATACTTTAATTACTCTAGTCTTGGGCTAAAATTATTCTTTGCTTATATTTGTTTTCTTAAAGCAGAATTAAATATTACATTCTGAATGCTGAAAGCATTCCGTTATACAGAAATATCTTACATCTTTCTGATATTATCTACCTTTAAAGCTTGACATAATCTAATTATACCCCAATCTTAAAACATCCTCAAAAAACCAATTATACTTCTAATATTCATCCATAATTCTGTACTCCACACTACATATTTTCCTTAACTTTAAAAAGTATCTATAATCAAAATATTAGACAACCCAAAAAGAAACTAGAATATCTGCTCTCTTATTATTTTTTCTTTTATTTCTTTTTTTCTTTTTTTTTTTTTTTTTTTTTGCTTTAAGATTTAAGATCAAAATCCTATTTAGTACTCTCTTATTAGTATATTTATCAATTTCCTATTTTTATTCTAAAACAACTTTACACCATCCTTGATTCTGATGAATATCCCTGATTACCAATCTGAATGCCAAAAATCCCAATCCTCTGCATTAATGCACTGAATGTACTGCACTTTAGCCTTTCCCAACTTAAACAGGCTTTTGATCCCTTCATACTCCCAGGAACGTTTTAAAAAAAATTGTCAATCTCTATCCCTTCATACTTATTCATTATCGGTTCCTACTTCACTAACAGGTTTTTCCTCTAAAATCATTATGGCAAATATTCCTTCTGGTGTTCCTCTAGATAATAAATATCTTCAGAGCCATCGTTAAACAGTTTATGCAGTTAGCTTACTACTCAAGTGGGTTAGGCCTAACATTATCTCACCTCTAGGAGTGTGATGGAGGTGGAAAGGTGGGAAATGTCATCAGCCTTAGCCCCAAGACAGACATTGAATTTTAAAAACATATAATTTCTTCATATCCTGGCAAGGTTTGGAAAAAATTTATGCTACAATTTATGTTAAAGATGTTTAAAACACTGAGTTAAATTCATTTAGCTAACCTTAAATAAAAAGCTGTCTATTTATAAAATGTTCAAAATAATTTTTAAATTGTTTCAGGATGAATCCAAGGAGCCAACTGAACCATTAAAGGTAATTATTTTTTTCTTTTTGTTGAAAATGTATACTAAATTAAATTTAACAATATCAATGTTTTGCCCAAACAAATATAACAATGCATTCTTACTTTTGGCCAGACACATTCGCTTAAAAGAGTGTTTAATTCAGATTTCCATAATACACAATGAGGTATTATTAAAACTATGAATTCCCTTGTCTTGTAAAATGGACATATCCATTAATAGCATTCTATTATTTGATATTTTAGGGAAGTAGAAATGCTTTGGTTTTAGAACCATGTAAATTATGTAATAAATATTATATATTGAACATGAATACTTTTCACACAACTTACTCTTATTTTTTATTGCCCTGGTTTCTATTGTGTCTAAATTTAACAACTTGAATTTGTTGTAACACAAATTTCAGAAAACGAGGACACCTTCGATTAAAGCTCCAGAAACTCCTAAAATTGAAGTTATTAGGGAAAAAACACCTGTTGGAGATAGTCGTAAAAGTTCGCTTGTTCCTGGATCTGGGCAGTCAAGTCGTCGTGGATCACTTATTCCACCTGATGACGGAAAAGGGAGGAGGCCAAGTCTCATCATCAGCGATGAGGTTATAATATTTTTAATACTTAATACCTAATGCAAAAATCATGAACTTTTTAATCTTAATTTTATTTCATATTTGAATAAATTAAACTAACTATTCATCTGTAAAACAGTAGAATTAATATTCATCATTTTATGATGAAATATATTTTTATCCTCCCATTCATAATTCATCTGTATTAAAATAGTAGAATTAATATTCATTATTTTATTATGCAACTTTTTTTTTCTCCAACAGTCATTATTCTATTAAAGAAATATTTAAAAAATAAAAATGAAAAACAGAAGTGATTTAAAGAAATAAAATAATGTTATTGATTATATTTTAATGGTTTTGGAAGAATATTTACAGAATTACTATGAGTTACATTTAATGGATTTAATTAAATTATTAATATCATAATCTATTAAAAAAAAAAGCAAATGGATAAATAAATAAATATTTTTTTATGAACAAATATCTCTGTGTGATACTTAACTGCTCATTTTTAGATCAGTAAATTTAAAAAGCAAAGTTTAGATTAATTAGTTTAATTCCAAATTTTTTATCCCCATATACCTAGTATTTTGTTTTAACTAACATTAATTGGTATCAATTTGCCATCACACTAAAAATTTATCAAATCATAGTTATTCTTTAAAACAGGATACTGAGGTTGATATTTCAAGAGTGCTAAACTTTTTTTAATTATTTCTTTCCTGTTATATTCTCTGAAATGCTCTAAATATGTATAATAATAATCTTGAGATGATAAATTATACTTCATATAATAATAAATCAATAAATTACTCATATATACAAATTAACACACAAAAATACCCAATATTGTAATTATCTGTGAGTGTACGTTAAAATCATTTTGATTATGATTTGCAGAACTACTTATTCATTTGAATTATTTCTCCATCCTTTATGTGAAGTCATTTTTCAACCATTTTCATTTCACTTTATTTTTCAACCAATTACAATTCATAATAAATATAATCAAATACATGGGTGAAATAGATCCTCACTTTTGTTTAGATCTATTTTTAAGTAAAAATTCACAGCAGCAGACAAGTATACCGGAATCAATAAACAAATTAAAGAAAGCTAAAATTTACATTTAATATTTATGAAAAATTTTAGTAGTATCAATGAGTCAGAAATCAAATAAACATAAGATACCCAATATAATTTATGGTATTCTTTTAATGGTTTCCTCTGTAAAAATATTGATAAACTCCTTTCCACGACCATAAAAGAAAAAAAATCAATCATATTTTTGTGTTTTTTTATTTCAATTTTGTTTTTGATTTAATTTTTGTCATATTTCTTACTGTTACATAATTATTTATCTAATCCCCCACATGGCTAAAAAAAAAATAATAACACTTAAGGCAGCCATTGACGAAAATTGCAAATTGAACAATGTTTTGGAGCGACTGGATTACTCGGAATGAAGAATGTTTCAAAGTCACCCTGTTGATCATTCCACTCTATCATAAATTGTTTCCACCAACAGTGATTCATGCACCTAAAGGCCATTTTCCCCTAACACAAAATAAAAACATTTTAGTTAAATGACACATATTATTATCTGAGGTACAATCACCAAATCAATCAATTCAAAATTTTGTTAATCAATTACAGAAATTTATTTCTGCGAGTGAATGCGGAAAATCGGTAGCTGACCTTTTTCTGCACTCTCAGTTTATTAGGGGTCTTTCAAATCCTATTAGATGGTTTTCAAACTTTACAGATGCTATTTCAGCTAAACTCTAGCAGCATAAACATTAACTAAAGATTTCTCAATATTTTTGCCAGGCCACCTGTTTGCAGTCGTGATTCGTTTCTGTACCTCTTGGTTGGGTATATTGTTTGCACATACTAGGGACCCTGTCTATACTAAATAATTAAAACTGTTAACTGTATATCCTTCAAAAGTAAGAGTAGGTGATGGATAGCTTGGCTTCACTTATAAACTCATATTATAAACCCACTAAAAATATTATTTCCTTTTAAATATAAATTTATTTAAATTTGAAAATAAGAATAAATTAATAAGATACAAAATGGTAAGTTGTTCATAACAATATTTAAAAAAAAAATTAATGTTACTGACTTTACTGAACAAAAATTATTGTTGTTACATGGTCTGTATGTTAATGAAAAATCTTTAATCATCATTCCCCTCCATCAGTTTTGCTTAAGTTGGTTGGAACTAATTAATTTTAACCTTGCGTAAAGGACTAACGGACCAATGGAATTTCTGCCACTCCACTGCATTAAAAAAATCCAAATAGGATTTCTCGTTCAAATTTGCTTAATGTCCCATTTAGTGTGGAGTGGTTGGTGTGATCGCCAGTGGCTGCCTTTACACTTAAGCAGCTCTTGAATATTTCATTAAAATTCCGTGGATCATTTTATTTTTTTGATATTGATTTAATCCTTAAGAAAAAAGTTATAAACAAAAAATATTTTTAAACAAATAAAGCATATTTGTTACAGAACTGGGTTCTGCTTCATTTATGTTATTATTTAGATGAAATGATAAATAATGTAATTAGGATCTTTTTTTTATAACAAGCACTAGTCTTTATCTTTTTTTAAATATATAATCATGTACTTTAAGATGATTATATGATACATTATTTTTATATTTATATCATCAAAAATTTTAAAATCTTTCTTTTTTAAATCAAAGATTAACTTAACTTTTAAAAAAATTATAAAGAATAATACATCTATCTAACTTAGCTCTGATATATTATTCTGCCTCCATTATGTATTTTAGGAAAATAGGAAGTTACGTCCCGGTGAAGTAGTTGAAGAAAAAAAGGTGAGAAATGAATGCGGCATTTGTTTACATTGTCTTCTGATGGTATCCGCAGTGATTTCGTCTTTATAAACAAAAAGTGTCCGTAAATTTGCACGCTGCTTTTTTGTTGTCCAAAGGCATTAAAAATTCATGTCTTTTGTCCTATTGTCATTTATTAATTTTTTGTGATATCATGTCCTTGTGAGCCGGTTGCCGCAAAGTATCCCTGTCAGTGTGTTCATATTTTTACTCCTTATTTTTTATTATATTTTTTCTACAGGTTGGAAAACTACGTCCTGGTGAGGTCTTTGACCCTAAGGTGAGATTAAATAAAAAGGGATGTAAGCTTAAGTTGCGCTCCTGGATCTAAAACAAATTAACTAATTATAAAAATGTGTTTGCCTTGAATTAATTTTTTCTAATTGAACTTTTATACTGTATTTCTTCTTAAAAGCCTTCATTTACATAACATTTTATAAACAATACTACACATACAATGCCACTCTTCTTTGCATAATATATGATTTTCTAAAGTAATTTCATAATTGTTACTAGTTTTAATTTTAAATGTAACAGAGAAAAGGTGTTCGTCCAGGGGAACAGGATCCAGATCCAAAAAAACAGGTTAGAGTTTGAAAAAAAAAAAAATAAGCAGCCTGAAAAATAGATTTAGAAAGATGTATTTATGTGTTAATATAGAAGTTAATATTTCTAATTTAGATGTTCAATCATGTTTTGTGAATTACATGTGAAACCCAATCAACTTCAAAAATTTATGTCTTAGCTAATTAAAATTTTCGCGTCTGGCATTTATTAAATGTTCTCACATCATAAATCAGTATAATTAACATTTCATGTTGTTTTTTTCTTTTAATTTTAATGTTTGTTTGCCTATAACTACTAGATTCATGTTCTTAATTAAATGTTTCAAACACCAATAAATAAAAATTATCTAATCATCATAGCTAAAATTTTAATCTTACTTTAGGTGTTGAACGTATTACATTGGATTATAATATATAAATTACACATCCCTTACAATGATTTTTATTTAGCATCTTTAAAACCTATCCATTGTATTTTCTGCAGAAATTAATTAATATAAATTATTAATGTAATTAATTGAATTAATATAATTTAAAGAATAACAGTTACTTTTTGTATGAAGATAGTGACTCATAAACACACATTATATATGGTTTAGTTAAAGAGGTTTTCATTTTTTTTTATTTAAGAAATTAATAATTCCGCACCTTATGACATTATTATTTCGGTTTACTTTTACCTGATTAAGGCATAAGCAGTTTTTGAACCAATGAATATATTTTTTCAAATTAATCCTTTCACTTTAAAGTCTTCAGGATGTACTATGCTTTACTTTGTATACGCTCTCTTCAATAAAATACTGTGTTTAAAAAAAAAAAAAAAATATATATATATATATATATATATATATATATATATATATATATATATATGTATTCATACATAAGATAAATAGATAGATTCATGTATAGAAATAAAAAGAAAGATTTATAGATAGGTAGGTAGAGAGAGCAAGATAATTCATTATTATTTCCTAGAAAGTAAAAAGAATCTTTAAAGAATGTTCTACTAAATGTTATATAATATTATGCTTTCTATGTTTAAGATTTTGATGCAATTTTTTTCCACTTGTATTGCACATTTTACACATTGAATTTTGTAATAGTATTTTATTTTTTGACCACTTACTTCATCCATTTACACGTTATTTTTGTGTTATTTTTTCCCCAATGTGATTTTTGTGTTTAAATGTTTTTGTTTTTTGTGTTATAATTGCCTAACGATTTTTGAACAACTTTTTTCGTCATTTTTGCCTGTAACTTTTAATAACATAAATTGTAAACTTTTGATGTCATTATTCTTAATTCTGCATGAAACATGAGCTTAGTGTCAAATAAGCACAAACATTTTATCATGCATGCAAAAACGTTTTGCAAATTTTTTGACGTATATATGGATATATATATATATATACACTCAACAGCAAAAAAAACCGGACACTTAATATTTTTTATTTTAAATGCTCATTATGATGAATGTGTTTATCATGGTTAATCCTGTTAGTATGGAGTAGATAGGGTCTATGTCTATTGAAGTAATCCCTTCAGAAGTACATAAAGCAGATGATAAGGCATTAGGTAATCATTTGTTTATGTTCACTTGCCTTCAGGCTGTTACACTATATTCAACACTTCTCAACTGTAAGTAGATTTTTGTACTTTTAACGTGTTTAATTTTTTAAGCACCTGTTTTCTGTCATTAATAAACTTTGTTTTTCTATTCTATTCATGAATAATGGTTCTATCGATGAAGACGTAGCCCGAGCAGATGCAATAGCAAGAGAAGGCCGCAGCATCCGTTATATTGATGTAACGCTTGGTGTAGCTAGGTCGACAATTTATGAGACTTCAGCGTTTTCGGGACACAGGAATCTAGGAGAGGAAGCCCAGCAGTGGCTGAACGAGGGCCACAACTCGATCTGACGACCGATTTATGACGCTCTCAGTATTGAGAGATCGCCATTTAACTGCATCTGAGGTTCGGGACAGACTTCAAATGGCTATAAATACTGTTATTAGCTCAGACACCGTACCACAGAGACTGTGGGAGTATGGACTTGGAGTGAGACACCCCGCGGTGGGGCCCCAACTCCTAAAAAGGCATCGGAGAGAAAGGCCATTATTTGCTGACCAGCATATTAATCAGACTATGGAGCAATGGGGAGCTGTTTTATTCACAGACAAGTCTCGCTTTGGTCTGCACCATTCAGATGGTCGAGACAGAGTGTGGAGACGACGAGGGGAGAGATTTGCTCAATATATTCTTCGTGAGTCACAGCCTTTAAAAAGTCAATCAGTTCTGTTTTGGGGAGCAATAAATTTCCACGCCCGTACCAAACTTATTTTCATTCATAATGGGGCTCTGAATGCTCAGAGGTACATTGAGGGAGTACTCTTAGAGGCTGTAATCCCATTTGCTCCATTTATTGGTGAACAGTTCATTTTAATGCATGATAATGCACCACTGCACACTGCAAAGATTATACCGAATACTTGCAGCATGTGGGAATCACAATTTTGGACAGCCCTGCACAATCTCCCAATATGAATCCGATAGAACATTTGTGGGATTATTTAGTAAGACGTGTCCGGCATCATTATCCTCCTGCTAGTGACATAAGGCAGCTTCAAATTGCTCGTCGTGAAGAATGGGATGCTGTGCCGGTGGAGTGTAAGAGGGGGTAATACCTATTATTAGCAGGCCTAATAACTTCAAGAAATGTTAATTATTAATTTTAAAAGAAGTGCCTATTTCTTATTTTTTATTTTATAATTTATTTCAAATCATGTAATTAAAAAAATTATTTGTTATTGGTAGAGTTTGTTTACATAACCTTTAAAGAACTAATTTTTACAAATAATTTTAGAAAAAATCGTATTTAATAGAATTATGGGGAAAAATCAGGGTGTCCGATTTTTTTTTTCTTCTGAGTGTATATATATATATATATTATTTTTGGATTTTGTATTTTCAACTTCAACATTTTATATATATATATTTTTTTATTATTATTTTTTTTTATTATATATATATATATATATATATATATATATATATATATATATATATTATTTTTGGATTTTGTATTTTCAACTTCAACATTTTATATATATATATATTTTTTTATTATTATTTTTTTTATTATTATTTTTTTTTCATAGAAGCAATAATTGTCACCAAAGAATAAAGTACTTTAGATATAATAATTTTCTAAAATAACTTTCTTGCTCAATATATTCATTTTAATTTAATATTTCATATATGTTTCATCAATATTATCTATTATACCATTTCTTACATACTTATGACTTTTTTTTCCTAGATATTTTTTTTTTAAATTTTATAATGGTTATAACTTACTATTGAACAATTATTGCAATGTCTGGAACAATAAATAAGGTTAGTGAGAAAAAATCCGTTGTTGAATCTCAAATAGTTTACATCATATCCTGTCTATTTTAAGGAGTGGGGTAGTTCAATGTGTGTGTGTGTGTTTGTTTCTATCTCCCATCTATGATTTCAAGTTCAGCTTTGGCAGATAATTGTTTATTTTGTTATATCAGCTGTAGATCGATGTATAGCAAAGGAGCCACTACACCGTACTATTACAATAAATATCATGCGATTGAATCCCAGCCAGCCCCTACTTCATAGAACGCTAGTCCCTGCAAGAAGTTATACCATATCCTCTTTAACCCTTTAACTCCGGAGGTAGTGGGGCATGAGGTGGTCCGCCGTTGGGGCTGGCTCATATATTAGCCACTAGCAGTTAAAGGGTTAATTAGAGGGGCCTCAAGTTGAAATATACTTGGATATAAAGGCTCATAATAGTATTAATAATAATGATATTATCCGCTAACCACTGGCTGTTTATTTACAGAATCTTGAAAATAATACTGAAATACTAGAAGACTTTTGTACTGGTCATATGTACTTAATACCCAAAAGATAAAAAGAAAATATAAGTCATATGACTTAATGGGACATACAGATTGCTAACATCAGTGATTCACAACAAGAAGAAAGTGCACATTAATGAGAATAAGTTGATAGCTGATGAAAAACTAGGAATGAGAGAATGCTAATGGATGTAAAGCATTATTTGATAGTTTTATAGCTTCACGGGTAAAAAATTAAAAAATATAGTACCTCAATCTCTTGGATTGACTTCCAGAAAGCTTTTGGCTCCATGCCTCATGATTGGCTTTTGGAAATTTTAATTGAAAATATGCAAGACAGATGAAAGCACTATTGGATTGTTAGAGCGCCTTATGAAGCAATGGAAAGTGTCTTTGAGTATGCTTGGCAATAAAGTTTCACTATTCTATAAAAAAATTAAAAAGTTAATAGAAGAATCTTCCAATGTGATTCTCTGAGCCCATCGCTAATCACCCATTAAGCACTTTATTGAACTTATTAGGTAAATGCTATCATCTTGATGCAGAATCGACCATCTTCCATTCGACAGCATACAGGAATTTATTTACCGAACTTATTTATTTAGGAACACAGCTAAACTTGGCCAACGATATGAAACCAGAGATTCAGCACCGGATCATGGCAGCCCATAGGTGCTATTTTGGGCTTCAGAAACACCTAAGAAGCAAGTTCCTCTCCAGGGCCACTAATCAGATCAGTTCTCACATATTCAACCGAATGTTGAACCATGGTGAAGGCCATGGAATCATCTGTATTGAGATTCGAAAGGAAAATAGATTGTGTGGCGGTAGATGCCCAAAAAGTGCTTGGCATTAGAAATTGGAGCGCAGCTGCACAAAACAGAGAAGCTGGTGGCTCCGACTGTGGGAGGCCCTGACTCTTCATGAGTTGTAGCGCCGTCGAAGAAGATGTAGGTTATCGAATCAAATTTTTTTCAAAATCAAAACCCATTTTTGATCGAGAAAAAAAAACAAGCCGAATCACACCAACTGCAATAATCATGGAATGGTTAAAAAAAAAAAAAAAAAATGGTAGTTAATGAGTCCAATGCTGCCAAAAACTTGTGATGGAAAATAAAATAAGAGAATTTTATTTAATTCAAAATTAATAATAAATACTCGAGGATGGTTACATTTATGTAGGTAATTACTATTATTTTTTTTTTTTCTCCCGAGGTTAGTATTTTGCTATTGCTGAAATATTTAACTTTCTTTTTTTATAAAATTTATTGTAAATAATAATTTAGTTTGATTTTAAATGTTAGAGTTGTAAAGGGGATGAATTTCTTGATTATGAATAGCTGTTTTAGAAAAAAGCTTTGCTTAAAAAAAAAAAAAAAAAGAAGTGAGATAGACAGAGTGTGAAAAATTGATAGTGAAATAGATTGTTCTTTTTGAAAGTGATTGGGATTTGTCACTTTAAATACTAGTGTTAAATGTCTTAAATACTAGTCTCATATTAAATACTAGTGGATTGGTGAGAAGTATACTTCAAAGAAGTATGAGAATACACCAGGTTCTTAGGAAGAGGAATGAGAATACCTTCTGCATGCACCGTTTGTGCTGTCTCCCATGTCCAGAGAAATGCAAAAATTACTTTCTGAGGTCTCAATTGCCATGTGTGAAAATCAAGAGCCAAAAATTCCAAAAAAAAAAATCTGATAAAAATAAACCAAAGGGGAAATCCACAGAAACAAATGTAGACAACTCAGTCACCGATTATTTGATCAAGAAAGAACCAACAATGACGGTTATAACACTTCTACATTTTGACTTTGCCTCTTGTAAAAAAGAATATCACTTCACTGAAAGATGAACATCCTGCAGTAAATAATTTCTGCCTGATTTCCCTCGCAGAGTTTTCTTTTTTAATTTATAAATAATGAATTCACCCTACACTTGTATAAAATTGGAGTAAATTGTATTGGAGTTCAATCAGTGCTACCATATGTAAAGAGCATCCATAAATATTTTTAATTCAACATTTTCAATTTCGAGAATTCCTAAGTTCAGATTGACCTTTCTAGGAAAATGACCAATATGGACAATATCTAATTATATGGATAAGAATGATCTGCAGAGACTTCTTGAAATAGTAAAGATCTTCAATGACATTCAGATGAAGGATAAATGTGCTGCTGTTATATGGAGCTCTTTAAGGATAAAGTAATTAGCAGCAGAATGGAAATGATTCCTACAAATAAATAGGTTTGCATCAGCTCTTCGAATTTAAGAAAGATAATTAAAAATCAATTTGGAGATAAGTTCAAAAGGTGTGTTAAAATTATCCTCATAACATATCTTCCTGGAAAAAAATATTATAAATGCTTAAAATACATGGGTCATTCCGACATTATCTTATTTTTTTAGTTATGGATTAATATTATCTTATTAATATGGACTAATACAGATCTAGGTGTTATGGATTGGTATTTATGAGTATAGTTAGTTAGTGAATCAAAGAGAACATCAACTGAAATCCTCTGTTATCAGAATGTATCTTTGCAAGCAGTTGGAGAAAGAGGACTCACAAGCATCTTAAGAGCATGTCCCGATGAAGAACATAAGCTCTGAAACTATTTGTCAGCCAACAATACATCAAGGGTCATACCAACCATTGCTACTTGACATGGCTACACAGCCCTAAATCTCCGAGAAGAATAGTTTCCCAAATAAAGAAATCATGAATCCCTGCTTAATACTCTAAAGAGCATGGAACTGCTCCTGAAATAACACCGGTGAAAAAAAAAAAAAGAATAATAATAATAGTTTTGATTGAATAAGTCTTGAGAAAGAAAAATATTTACAGTTTCAATAATTTCTTGGGATGAATAAACTTCCAAGGGGTTCTTTTCTGTTGAGATCAAGCCTCACTGAATGGCACCAAAATAGGTGGCAGACCCATCAGCTGGCCAGGGTTTGTAGATTAGTTTGATAGCCCCATGACTCAAAACTTATCAAGAAACCTTCAACAGCTTAGAAATCAAACAGCAAAAAACGGAAACAACATGCTCATCAACAGAACTGACACAACAGAAATTTTTGACCGATACCTAATACTTAATGTGTAACATTGAAATATTCTTTTCTATTATATCCTAATTATTAGTGAGTTCTCATAGGAAATTGTTGGTTCAATAATATTACTTTAAGTTGTTAACAGAACTAGCGATCCTGGGGGATGATGGGATAAGATTACACCTTTGGATCATACCTTTTCCTATGAATCCTAGTAATTTTTGACTACCTCACTCAAACTGAGGTGTTCTTTTTTCTTGAAAATTATTTTCTAATATTTCCAAACAAAATTTCTTATTACAAGGGGTTCACTTATGTTTTTATTATAATGATTTTATTTACACATTAAATTCAGTGTAGAGTATAAATAAAAATTCGTTAATTCAAGAATGCCACGAAACAAATCGAGATAGATCTTTTTTAGTGTGAAACTCCAGAAAAGATCTATTTTAGTGGGAAATCGCAAAAAAAATCTTATAGGATTTTGTGTACTGAACTTAGTATTCAAGATTGATGACCATCTGATGAGAACTGAAATCTGTCCCTAACACCCACAAAAAAGAGGGAAACATCCACCAAAGCTGGATCCCAATAATATATTTGATTCCAAATTTATTAAACTGAAAAATTATTTGAAGTTTTTTATACGTTATAACCATTTTTATTAAAATTTAAAATAAAAAAACTACAATATTAAGTAAGATCTGCTTTAATCACATAAATATTACTAATTGGATGGCATTAAAAATATAGCGAAGAAGACCAAGTGCTGATATGAGAAGGCCAAGTGTAGCAGAACTAGAAGACTTAATAAATAAATCTTCAACCCCTCTTAAAGATATTGGACCTCCTGGACCACCTGCCATTGTGGATGTTCAAGAAAGTTATTCAGCTGTTGAAGGTAATTAAATTTTATTTTTTATTAAGTGTATTAGTGTTCATCAAATATTTTTATAATTTACATTTTTATGAATAAATTAATCTGTTTTTTAAACATTTTATCAAATTTTAATGCACTACTACACAATACTATTATATAAAGCTGTTGAGTTATTTGGTTTGTTGTTGCTAAGTAAGGAAGTACGGTTCCAATTTAATTTTTTTTTTTTTGCATTAGGCAAGCCATAATCTAATTTAGGCTTTAAAATATTATGATATGGCCCATAGAAATGGAGCAGTAATAATAAAAAGTAATGGATGCGGAAAAAGTGTCCTACCTCCTTTCACGTTAAAGCAAGTGGACTAAAGAAACATTTTAACACATTAAATTAATTGTGACTTGCTTAGATTATTAATGAGTACTATAGTACTATAGTAAATTCATGTAAATTATTTAGTAAATAAGAAAAAGACAGGTCTAAAACAATGAAATACTGAAATTCAACCTGAAAAATGTACAGTTCAGTTTGGTTAATTTTCTGCTACATATTTCATCTAGTTTCTGTAAGGTTTTTTTTTTTTTTTTTTTGTAAATTTTTCTGCACCAGGTCTTAGTACACACCACAGATTGATTGGGTCAGGATTGAGGATATTTCTATAATTGTTCCTCTCTGGGACATTTCTAGTTTTAAGTCCAATATCTGGTTTTTCAATTTTTTTTTTTTTTTTTTTTTTTCAATTTCTTGTGTGTTCATACAACATATCACATTTATAAACATACACATTTTCATGATAAAACTAACTCTAATAAACTCTTAATTAACCTGAATAGCCTTTATTATCTGATATTTGATTTATATGCTATGTTTAGATCAAACTGGTTACATAACCGTCGGTGTTGAAGGAAATCCTGCACCTACATTTAAATTTTATAAGGTAAGCTCTAATAATATTGAATTATTTTCAGGGAAACTAATGAAGATATTTTTAGAAAAACTATATCTGATAAAACAATATTTTGATTAAAATTGCTTTTGATTTAAGGGAATGACAGAGATTATAGAGGGAGGAAGGTTTAAGTTCTTGACTGATGGAGATACTAACACCATTACCTTATGCATGCGTAAAGTGAAACCAAATGATGAAGGGAAGTATAAAATTGTAATTAGCAACATACATGGTGAAGATTCTGCTGAAATGCAGCTTTATGTGTCAGGTAATGTTTTATTTTATTTTATAAATTTTATTCTCCTCTATTCACTTAAAAATACTTAATTTTCGAATTTCCTAATTTTTAATTTTATAAATTTTTAAATTATCCCTGCTAACAGATGCTAGTGGTATGGACTTCAGAGCAATGTTAAAAAAGAGAAAATATGCAAAATGGGGAAAAGACAAAGAAGATCCTGACTGGGGTGAACTTAAAGAAACAGAAAAACAAGTTCCCCAACTAAAGAAAGTAGAAAGGGTAAAGTATTTATAAAATTACAAAAATCTGTTAAATATCCATGTAAAATTAATTTTTCAATTAATTATAAAATAATGAAATAAAATAAGTTAATTGTTAATATAATTTTATACCACTGTTATGTATGTACTTTTTAATCGATCAAATTCTATTTGATATCTCTATCTATCAAATTTTTAATTCGATTAATTCTGTTGTAATCAGAAACAAGACTCATTCCTCAAACCTCTAGTTGATCAATATGCCAAAGAAGGAAAAGACAAAAAAGTGACATTTGAAGCTGTTTTTTCAAAACCTAATAGTAAACCAAAATGGTTCTTCAGAAAAGATGTGAGTAAAAATATGTTTTTTAACTATCATTCAAACATTTTTAAATTAATATTATATTTTTGCGTGTAATATTGGTTATAAAATTGGTGTCTGAAATCAATATTTTAAAACCAATTATAATGTATTCATATATATTAATGAAATATTAATTGAGCTAATACTTAAATTACAGGAACTATTTCCTGGCTCAAAATATAAGTTTAAAAATGAAGGTGACACGTATCAGTTAATTATATCCAATCCAAAGGTTGATGATACTGGAAAATATACAATAGAAATAGGAGGGATACAGTGTACAGGATTTTTGAATGTGGATGGTGAGTTAACTTATCTTATTTGTAAAAATTGCCTGTCATTAATATCTAATTGGACCTCTCGTGAACTTTTCAAATTACTACAACTTATTTAATTTTCTTTCACAATTTCCCATCCCAAGTCTACGATTCCTCCTCTATTTCTACATTTAAATTCAATTGTTTAATTGGTAAAATGTATAACATGAATTGATAAAATGGTCTCCAAAAGATTTTTAACCCCGTATAAGCTGTCAGGGTTTTGGCTCTTCTAGGAGAAGGATACGGCCATGACAAATTTGCCAGGAGACCTGAATTCACCACACATTTATTAGGAGAGACCACCTGTAGTTCCAAGATACCAGCACTCAGACATACCATACACAAGGAAAAAGGCAAATTACAAGTTTTGAACTCAGCAACATCATTTAAAGTGTCCCCACTATTCAACATTCCCTTGTGAGGAGAAGGTTGAAAGAGTCTGGTTTGAGTAATAGGCGGGTTGCTTCAGGACCTCTTCTAACCAGCGAGCACCGAATAATGGGACTTCGATTTGCCAAAGAACAAACTTAATTCGAATTTAGATTATTGGAAAAGGATTTGTTTTCTAATGAGGTCAGAATTGCTTTAATCTTCTGATGGTCGAGTTTAAAGATGGAGATTTGCTCAATGCATATCTATCTCTTAGTGAGGACAATATCTGGATGCGAAAGAAATACCTCCAAACAAGGTAATTACTTTTGATAGAATGATTGTTCTACTTCTGAACAGCGGCTCCTGGGCGTGGCATATTTTAGAGGACTCCCATCCCGTCATTTTCTGTCAAATAGGGCCTTTGTAAGCTTTATTTAAATCTAAGTTTAAACTCTCACTCCCTACTTTCACTCTTAGAGATAAATAAAGTTCCAAAAGGGTCCTGTTCAGTTCAAATTGGGCCTTACTGAAGGGCGCCTTACTGAAATGCTTCTAGGAGTTGCTGTTCAGAAGTAGTGCCATTGAAAGGATTGACTTGCGTGCTTGAAATCCTCACCTAAACCCTATCGAGCATATCTGGGATGAGCTATAGAATAGAAAAACCTACTCGTGTATAACAGTTGGAATACCTCAAACAGTTGGGATCAGCTGTATGGGAAGAGTGGGGAATATTCCTCAAGAATGAATAGTGGATCTCATCGAAAGCATGGGATCTCTGGAAGCAGTAATTAAGGCCCGGTGACGGAACACTATCTGAACTGATTAAAGTTTCATATTTTAAATTAATATTTTTTAATAAACGTCAATGTTTTATTATTAATTATCCAGTCATCCTAAAAAGAATTTAAAGTTTAATATTAATAATAAATTGATAATATAAAATCTTGTTAAAAAATGGAGTGGTGCGTTTATTTTGATCAGGAGTGTATATTGACTAATATAAAATTGAGGTTATAATAAAAATTACATAATTAGACTTATTTAATTTACTCAGATTTACTCTGTACTAAGATTCATTATTAAAATTGGAGGCAGTAGTGGATTCAAGAATTTTCGGAGCATCATATTGATTTGTTCTAAATTATAACAATAACAATTTGTTTGTTTTAGAACCTGATCCAAACTATACATTTATAAGACCATTACTGAAGAAAATAGAAGGATACACTAGACATGAAACATTAATGGAATGTACTGTCAGCAATAGTTTGGCTTTAGTTTCTTGGTTTAAAGGAAACACGAAAATCTCGGTAAGTACTCCATAGTCCTCTGTTCAATCGATTATTTTTATCCACATTTCCATCCAAAGGCACATTATTTACTCATATTAAAAATTTGTTTGTTTATTACAAATATTGGTAGAAATTTCTTTATTCATTTAAAAAAAGGTATTAAATATGTTATTTTTTACTTTTCAAAGCCAATACTAAGTTATTGAATATATTTTATTCATTTTTGTGGAAAAGACAAATAAATTAAGAATATGACCTTTAGACCACCGAATCTTATTTGTTTAGCTTTATTAGTTGAATATCAATTCACTGTTAAATATATTGAAATTTCATAATTTTCCCATTATTAAGACTGACTTTGATACTTCATATAATATATGAATGTCTAACTAACTTCTATGTAACTTAATTATTATCGAGGCTAAAATGACACAAGTAATTGAACAACCCTAGGTATTTATAGATAAATTATGACTAATTCATCAAAAATATTATTCTAAGTTAATTCAAGGTTCCTGATTTGTTTTCTACATACTAGATGTATGTCTTTTGTCAAGTTCAATGGTGAAACCATTTTAATCTTCGTTTCTCTTATCTTATTGTCAGTTACATTGTAATCATCCAGCATTAGTTGTTATAGACAGTTTTTTTTTTTTTTTTGCTTCAAGATTTTATCCAAATCATATTTAGCGTTATACCTATATAGTCTTACCTAACCTATAGTCTTACCTAATAAAGATTTTTGGACTAATTACCTATGCGAGAGGTGATTAGTCACGAAAAAAAAAGCCATATTAATTACGGTTTTTAAAATTTTAGTTCGCGAGAACTAACAAGAGATCGCATTGAAAACGTTGGTCGCGGAAGTCGGGGGAGTGGGGCGGTTTTTGGTTTATATAAACAATTATGCTTCTCTATTATACTAAATGTGTGCAATATGAGACATTGGGACCAACTTTTTCATTATACAGGACAGTCTCAATAATCCGAACCCCTAGTAATACAAAACTCCTGACAATTCGAACAAAGATGAAAAAATTATTCTTCAATATTAATAATTCATAGAAAAACCTAAAGGCATTTAAAACTTTCTTGGAGTGGGCTAATGTATGCAAAGTGACTTTGCCAACATCAACGACCAAAGTATGGTATTTCAAGTAATTTGTGAGGTCAGGCATTTTCTGTAGCAACAAATCAGAGACATCACAATGTAGAATATATGATTATTTTCAGAAATAATTATTTTGTTTGCAATATTTAGCTAATAATACATACAAGGGCGTATCCAGGGGGGGTCAAAGGGATCATAACCCCCCCCCCCCCCCCAAATATTTTGGTTTTTCAATTTGTTTGTATTTTTAAGCGAATAATGCAATTAGGTAGTTACTATGCCCTGAACATAACACTTTAGATTGTTTAGATTGCAGTCATTATTAATTCAAGGTAATAATCTCATAAAAAAGTGCTGCTGTCAGCCAGTGACTACAGACTGGGGAGAGGGTCATGACCCCTCTCCAAATTTTGTGCTGAATCCACTATACATATATTTCTGTTACTTTTTGCAATTTTAATTGAACTTTTGATACTCCAAACATTTCGATAAGATGAACAGGTCAGGCTACTCGGATAGATCAGGCAATCTAAGTATTTGGATTATTAAGACTGTCCTTTAATTACAATCCCCCTGATCTTGAGACTCTAATCCCACAATAATATCTTTGGAAGAATATAAACTCATTTCTTCATTCTTAAAAAAACATCTCGACTAGTTATAACCTTTTCATGCTGAAGTCAGAATCATATATCCCACAAGTGTTCATCCCATCTCAGGCTAAGGAAGATAGCTTGAGAGTTTGATAATGATAGAAGAAAAAAAAATCTTCTTTTTTATTTGAGTCAGACGTGAGGCAGTGGCAAGATCAATGTTTTGTTTGAAGATCCCAGTATGGCCACTTCACAAATAGTAAAGCTTAAATACTTTATTACTTGATGACTATTCTATGTCCACATATGAGTATACGTGATATGATTATTTGATGGTGTATGTATCCAATATGTAAGTATACATATGGTTCTATTTTATGACCCCAGTATGATCACTATGCAAATACAAAAGCTAAATTATCGTAATACTTGATAAACATAACTATATCTATATTCATATGTGGAAATGGCATGATTATCAAGTATTAAGATATTTTAGCTTTAGTATTTGCATAGGGACCATACTGGGATCATAAAATGGAACCACGTTATACTTATATATTTGATATATTCAGCATAAATATATGAACACTCACACAAACACATATACACTATGATACTATTAGAATGATTTCCTGGGGAAAGATGAGAGAGGGAACTAGTAGATGGCGGGTGCTTCGGGGGAAACATCCACGGAATCTTTGGAGCTTTTTTAGGACTGCGATGGATTTTCTTAGATTATAATTCTTAACTTATATTTCTTATAATTTGGTGGGATACTTGATGATACTTGATCTAACTGCTGGGCGAAAGAAAACAAACTAACCCTAAATCCAGGGAAAACTAAAGCAATCCTTATTGGTTCAAAACCCTTTCTAAATTCCCTTCCTTACTATCCACTATTCTATAACAAGAGCACTCCTATTCAGTTCCAAGACTCCATGAAAAACCTCGGTGTCACCTGAGATGATTATGAAAGGTGACATCGAGGTTTTTTATGGAGTCTTGGAACTGAATAGGAGTGCTATTGTTATAGAATAGTGGATAGTAAGGAAGGGAATTTAGAAAGGGTTTTGAAACAATAAGGATTGCTTTAGTTTTCCCTGGATTTAGGGTTAGTTTGTTTTCTTTCGTCCAGCACTTAATACTATCAATGTCCTCTTGAAGTTTTTGAGCCACTTCTATTACGTTCGAAGGGAGACATGATATGTAAATTTGGAGGGCATCGGCATATAGATAAAAGTAGGAGTGACACAATACGTTTGACAGATCATTTATGTAGACTGAAAACAGGGTTGGAGAAAGGAAAGGAAGATGATGGTGGTTTATTAGGATACTACCCGCTCCAGGTCTTCAGATCTATTTTCACCGGCCCAACAAAAGTCAGCCTTCATTCACCAAATTTCATTATCTTAATGATAATGATAGATCTTTCATTATCCAATCCTCATCCATCTGGAATTTATTCCCCCTTACATCCATGATTCCCATACCCTCTCCCCTTTATATCCCGCCTGTATCACCACTTCCTACCCATCCGGTGTTCCTGAATAAGGTACAACTTCTGTACAGTTGCTCACTGCACGTTCAGTAAGGTGCTCATACAGTAAGACCCGATCTCCACTGAAAAGGACCCTTTTGGGGGTTTATTTATCTCTGAAGTGAGCGTAGCGAACGGGTGTGGAAAGCTGGGATCTATAAAAGCTAATAAAGGTCCTTTTTAATTGAAAAAAAAAAACAACGCGATGGCAGCAGGGGCAAATTCGACACAAAATTTGGGTGGGGTCATGACCCCCTGTCTCATAATCATGTGGCTGACAGTACCGTTTTTTAATGAGATCTTAATTACCTTGTATTAAGAAGGACTGTGATCTAAAGAGCCAATAGTGTTATGTTTAGGGCATAGTAGATACCTAATTGCAATATTCGCTTCAAAATACAAAAAAAATTGAAAAGCCAAAATATTTGGGGGGTCATGACCCCTGTAACCCCCTCCCCCCTGGATCTACCATTGGATGGGAGTTCGATAACATCACAGTCACATAACTTCTCAAAACAAGCCATGCCCATGAGCCACTCTTCAGAAGTAGTACATGAGAAAATGTAATTTTATACTTCCTATTATACAATATTTTAAACCAATAGAAGCTCTTATTTTATTATTTCTTATCATTTTTCTTTTGTTTTTTTAAGAAAATATATATACCTTCTTAACTTATCTGTAGATATGTGTGTAGATATGTATATATTATTAGATGTGTAATACTAGTTCCTTTTCCCTTAATTGAGTATTTAATTAGTATTTTTTTCTTTTTTACACTAGAGGTTCCCTCATAATTTATAGTTATTTGGTATATTTTAATTTGTTCATTTAAGCTTACTTTAAGGCTCTACAGCCCACTTTGTATTTATTTAATTTTGTTCTTAAGGGACAAGTCCCAGAACAAATAAATAAAGAATTAATTGTTATTATTATTAAATTTTCTTATCTTTGTCACAAACTCTTTCATACTTTTTCCTGTCTTCTTATTTTCAACTAGCAACACCAATGGTTTATCATTACTATTTTTATTTTAATATCTAGTTTTCTTATTATGTCTGCACAAGGCTAATAATTTTTTTAATATACTATGTTGTGCTAATGCTGTGGTGTTTATGTTTTTTTTATATTTCAACAGTTTGTTTCATGTTGTTTTTTCTCCTTATTAATTTTTTTCAATTTGAGATTCACCACTCAATCGTTGAATATATATATATATGTATGTCCCAACACCAAATGGCCAAACTTCAGGGATAGATAAAGGATCGAAAAACTAAGAAAAAAAGTCCTCTGGCATATGCCTCGTTTTCGCTTCGTTTTCGAGAAAATCACGAAAAACTAAAAATATTTGTGCAAAAAGTGTTTTAATTTTTTTTTTCAATAATGTATTTAAATTACAAAAATATACTGGCTTTTCGAGCAAGTTTAATTTCTTAATTTACGAGGAATAAATTTAGAAAAGATGAATATTCTCACGCTTTCGTTATCAATAAAACATCTAGGTTGAGTGTTTAAACTTAAAAAGAAAGGATTAAAATGTTAGCCATTTGAATCCTTTTTTGGGGGAATCCAGCCTCCCATTCTCACATTAGTGCTGTTGCTAGTAGTGTTCAGTGAAGACAACAAATATGGCTAGATTTACCAACGCTGAATACGTGGACATAGTCTACGTTTACGGATTCTGCGATGGCAATGCACGTCAGGCAGTTCGAGAATATCGCAGACGGTTTCCTGACCGAGAAACCCCATACAGAGGTGTTTTTACCAGCACTTTCTGAAGGCTTCGAGAGACTGGATTCTTCTCATGTAATCGTGGTGGAAACCGGCTCCGATGGAAGCCGACCTGAGGCGGAGGGAGAGGATACTGCGGCACTTCAATACCAGCCTTGGTACAAGCGTCCGGAGAACTGTTTCAGTTCTTGGCATACCAAGGGTAACCATTTGGCGATCATCAAGGGCTGACCGCAAGCATGCTTATCATATACAAAAGGTTCAAAATTTAATACCCGCTGATTATCCCCGCCGATTAAATTTTAATAATTGGTACAAAGAACAATTGCAAAACGATGTAAACTTAAGTTCGAAAGTAATCTGGACGGACGAAGAGACTTTTACATGTGCGGGTATATCCAATTTAGTTAGAGAATTTCACTACCAGCATGAGGTTTCTGTAAACGTGTGGGTCGGTCTTTGGCATAACAGGTCCGGTATTTTTACCTGCTCTACTTAATGCTGAAAGTTATTATCTATTCCTCGAGAATGACTTATGGGCACTTTTGGAAGATATGCCTTTGGAAAGAAGGCTTGAGGACTGGTTTCAACTCGATGGTTGTCCGGCACATTACGGAAGGGCCGTGCAAGACTGGTTGGACATCAACTACCCAGGTCGCTAGATAGGACGAGGTGGGCCGGTGTCTTGGCCTCCACGGTCTCCGGACCTCACGCCACTAGATTTCTTCGTGTGGGGATACGAGAAAGAAAATGTCTACCGAGAGCCCGTCCGCACAAGGTATGATCTCATCGAGCGCATTAGAATGGTTTGCAACCAGCTCACCGCAGAACAATGTTTAGATGCAGTGCGATCTGTGAGTACGCGATGTGATGCGTGTATTGCAGGGAGAGGCCAGCACTTTGAACAACATTTACGCGCTGCCGAGAAATTAACTATGTAATTTTAGAGAAGGTAGAACCTTCAAAATTTTCATTTTCTTTTTCTCACTAAGGTAGTCCCATATAAAAACTGAAACATTTATGTTTTCCTAGTAAGAATAATTAATTATTTTATTATTTTCTAAACTTTTAATTTTAAAATTATTTTTATTTTTTAATTTTTGAATCTTCAGTTTTGGTTCATAATGTTATGTACTTTAAATAAGTAATTTTCTTTATACTATGAATATTTGAATAAAAAAGTATTTTTTTTTCCGAATAAAATTTTTTTTTTTTCTATTACCTATCTATTAGTATAAGATTGAAATACAGTAATTGTATTGGAATAACAAATATTGTTAAAATTCATTCCAGGAATGAAATTCGCTCTTCCATGGCCTCAACTATTTTTAGTTTTTTGTGATTTTTTCGAAAACGAGGCATATGCCTTAGGACTTTTTTTCTTAGTTTTTCGATCCTCTATCGATCCCTGAAGTTTGGCCGTTTGGTTTGGGGACACCCTGTATATATATATATATATATATATATATAATTATTATTAGACCATGAATATGTTGTTGAATCTTAACTGAGTAACATTTAAATTTTCTTTTCAAAGTTTATATTTAAATAAAACATTTAAATTTATTTTTCAAAATTTATATTATTATGAAAGGATGATAATGTACTGTACAAAATAACATGCAAAATCTACCTGGAGATAAGGTTTTCAATTATATCAAGTTGCTTTTATTTTTATTTATTGCAGGATGGTGATAAATATGCTATATCAAAAGATATTCAAGGAGTATGCAGACTTTCTATAAGATTCTCCGAGCTTCAAGATAGTGGTGAATATATGTGTAAAATTGACAAACAAGAAGATAAAACTGTAACTACAGTTGAAATAAAAGGTATAACCAAGTTTCAGAATTCAAAATGAAGTAATTTTATTAGAAGAGAAAAGATTGGCCACGGCTGGGAAATTAGCCTGTGTCTCTGCATCTCAGTTGCAGCACTCTTAACCATTGAGCTAACTGTTGGGCCAATCCTAGTCGTGTCAACCTTCTCTCTTCAACGATCACACCTGCCTTGTCTCACCACATTGCAGCGAAGTAAACAGGGGTTGGACAAATGTCCAAATGATAAGATCTAATTGACATTTCGTCATATTTAAATATTATTTCTGTAATATTATCCTTTTATTATTTTTAAATAATTATCAAATAATAAAAAAATAATATTCAACAAAATTAAGTGGTTTTCACTCCACCATTAAAAATAATGTTATTCACTTGGAGCTTTAAGATTAATTATTCTTACTAATATTACATTTAACATTTTATATTTTTACATTATAACTATTCATAAAGTATAGAAAATTTTAAAAACAGTATAAAACACCCAAAAGTATGTTTTTTAAACACAGAAATAACTTACACTATTCTTATATAGCTTATAAGTTTTATTTATGAATGTGTATAGTCCGATTTTTTATAAAATGGTAATTTCTTAATCAGAAAGTCTTTCAATTTATTACTTAGAATTTACTGTTGTTTTAGAATACCCATATAAATTTACTAAAGTCTTAAAAAGCCAAAAATTAACTGAAAAAGATACAATAACATTGGTTTGTGAAATTGATGATGAACTGGGAGATGTGGTATGGACAAAGAATGGTGAAGAAATTAAACCTGATAAGAGGTATGTAATATATATATAGCCGTGTATTAGTAGGTTTTATCCAACCATTATCACTAAAGAGTGCCCCATATATTCTGCAAAGAATTCGTCACCCAAATCTTACTAGTTCTTGGATTTTTGGAAAGGTCTAGAATTCTGTTCCATAGTTAACGATGGGTCTGCTAAGGATGCTATAGATGAATTTTGAACACAATCCTCTTTTGAATAATTGTATAAAATTGTTTTAAAAAATACATTTATTGCAAATAAGTAACTATTCACATAATTTCTTTTCAGAGAAGTGGTCAGCTGTCTTTTTTTTTCACTGGTGTGTTTTTTTGGGGATTATCCACTTCAACATCCTGTGTCTATATCTCTTTACTTTATTCCAACTTTATAAATATAAAAATAGAAGTGAATTTTTGATGAAAGTGTAATTACTTTCTAGTCATCATTGTTAAAAATTTTAATCTTTGAGAATGTTAAAAAAAAAATTCTAAAAATCTGATCTGGTTAATCGGGAAATCCCACTAAATGAGGACTGGTTGGATGGGTTTTTACTGTACTTCATTGTCACTGGGACCATTAGTTTGAGGGATCTCGAGCAGAATCTTTAGATTATTTTTTATTCACTAAAAGTCATCATAGAGCAGGAAGAATGAAGAAAAATATAATGTTCTTTAAACTGTAACTGATTTAGTTATACGAATTTGTTATTAAATAATTATTTGGGTTCCAATGTTTCTGAGTCGACAAAGGTGCCTCTTGCAAGAGTTTATCAAATTTATCAAGCATTGAGTGTGCATCTAGTACATATTATAGGTATGTAGATGGGTGACTGTGATAAAATTTTCCAAGGTTTCATTGGAACCTGGAGATTGTACTGAATTTATTTGGTATATGTAAAGCCACTATTACTCTTATGGATAGTAAAGCTTTCCCTTTTAAGATTTTCTTTTAACATCAGAAGAACCTTCCTGAGCCATTTTAACTGCAGGATTTAGATTCTTCATTGGTGCACTTTCTCCCATTTGCTATTAATCTTCCGTCACCACACTGTTAATATAGTAATTGAATCCTACAAAAGTAATATTTTTCTCCTGAATAATCATTTTGTATGGTTTTTAACTCTTTAGGAATCTCGTTCAAATCTTTGCTGAAAAGGAGTGAGATAATTCTGGGAATTAAATACAGTCCTGGGGTCACCTGTGGTGTAGTGGTTAGCATAGAAACCTACAATGCTAAAGGTCGCAAGTTCGCGTCCCGAGGTGGCCCTAGGATTTTTTAATGGGAGTAAAAAATCCTTGTCTATGCCTTCCCTCTGATAGGAGGTAAAATGGAGGTCCCGAGCCTGTAAGATGTCAGGTACTTGTTAAAGATCCCTATCCTAATTATACCTGGATAGGCAAAATTTAGGACTCCCACTGCAGCATCGTCCGATTAGCCTTAGTGGCATAAAGTGACGTTAAAACAAACAAACAAACAAAGTACAGTCCTGCTATTCTTACAGTCCTGGGTTTGAGTGTGGCTATGATATGAAATAATTAAATGTTAAACCAGCTACGAATCAACCATCCAGCCCTCTGTGCTGCGGGAGTGGAAATATTCATATTATTTTTTTCTTACGCTGCTTGAAATATTTTATTATGAATCAAGTCCCTGTCATTATTGACAAAGACTATATCATTGGCAAAAGCCACCAAAGAATAGGCAACCTGTCGCTCAAACTACTCAATATTTTGTTGAGTCAAAATGAACATGTGAAGTAAACATAGTTTAAGTCGATGTGGAATCAATTTTCCTAATTATATTTAGTAAAATCAGGGGGGGGGGGATTAAATCAATGTTACAGATGTTCAGTGAAGATCGTCAGAACCCAAAGAAAAAATAAATAAAAACGAATTAAATGTTCAATAAGTAATAGGGTAAAACATTGCATTCCTTAACTGCATCGATAATGATATTCATGAAAAAAAAATTAAATTTAGTATTGGAGGATTTTTTTTTTGTCCCTTCCATAGTAACCCTATGGGAAGGTCGTGTATTTCTAAATTGTACAGATTTCATATACTACCCGCATAGATGTTAACAATTTTTTTTCACAGTAATAGTAAGCAATCTGTATGTTAAACTTTTCTAACTAAACACAGAAACAAATAAAAGACTAAAAAACAAAAAAATAAACAAAAATGAAAGTCCAAAACTGGGTGTGGTGGGAGTTGAGGTCCATTTGTTCTAGTTCTGCCGGGTTTTCTGTCTTCTCTGGTGTCTGTAGGATTGGAGGATAGGAATTTAGTTTACTATAATAACGTTTTGGGAGTTCATATATATAACGGTCAAATAACCTAATGGAATAGACCATGCACAGAAGTACCATGGCAGAAGCATCAGCTAATGTTTCCCTCAACACTGAAACTTGGTAAAGAAAATAAATAATGAATGTTTATTTTATAAACATTAATTGCTTAGTTTTATACATTTCATCAGCCTTTTATTGAAAATATATACAGTTGAGTTGCATATTTACCAATTTTAATGAAGTTTTTTATCCATCAATGTTAAGGGTTTCTATCTCTAAAGATGGAAGAAAACGGAAACTGGTCATAAAAGATGCCAAAGTTACTGATGCAGGACAATTCGCATGTTCAACAAATGCAGACAAAACGGAAGCTGAAATTGTTGTTCAATGTAAGTAGAAATCAATAGTTCATAAAATACTTTGGCTTTCAACTTTGAAAAAAAAAAAACACCTCACCCTCATAAAGGGTCTCGTGTTCAGACTTTTTTATGAAGTACCATTTTTTGGTAAATGGTTATGTTTGTGTAATTTATCTAATTGATACAAAGCATATTTGTAAATAAAAACTACATTCTGTCCTAAGCCTGCATCATGTATTTGTCTGGAAATTAAATATTTGCAAATTAGATGTTATGCTGCCTGTAGATGCTTGAGATGTACTAGACTAGTTGACAACCAAGTGTTTAGGGTGCTGCCTAACTTGACACAATCAAGGATCAGAAGAGCTAAATCTAACTACTTCCATGAAGCCCTTTCATCAGCTTCCGATTCCAAATTGAAATGGCTCCTCTTTCCCAAACCTTTCCTCTATGAAACTTCCAGGTTCCCTTTCTCATTATGTTTCCTGTTTCACCTGATGATATGAACTTAAACTTTATAGCCGTCTCCTCTATTTTTTCTTTACCAACTTCGTCTTTTTTTTTTCTTCCTTAAACATCATTCAATGATAATGGCTTATTTTTCTGACTTTTCTACCTCAGACCTTCTATCCACTATAGTCAAATCTCATACTAATTCTTCTGGTCCTAATGACATTGCTTTCAAACTAATAAAATTATGGTCCATTTAGAACCTTGGCCTCCTCCACTCCAACCTGTCTTCGGCCACAATCTTTCATCTTCCAACTACAGGCGTTCTTAGATCTGTTTCCTTATCATCCTGCCAATACAACTTTGGTCTTTC
Organism: Aelia acuminata; assembly: GCA_911387785.2. Lineage (NCBI taxonomy): Eukaryota > Metazoa > Arthropoda > Insecta > Hemiptera > Pentatomidae > Aelia > Aelia acuminata. Next base: position 18,706,976 of record OU426980.1, read on the forward strand.
TCTTATTCTGTTTCCTCTTGGATCTCCTTCGATAATCATATTGGGGAATCTATTATAATTCATTGCGTATACATGTCCTAACCATCTAATCCTTACTTTCGTAATGGTAGAGTTATTTAATTCCGTAAGACCATTCCATTACAAACTTTTGTTATTTAAAAAAGATCACGTTTATTATTTCTAATGGTCAATTTAATAAATGACCAACTGAATTTTAAATATAAAATTAGGCACTTCAAAGCATTAAAATTACATGAAAAATGTATGTTCTAGGCTTGTTATTCTTAAATTAATATGTATTAATAAAATAAATCCATAAAGATAAAGTTACACAAGTAACATACCTATGTATGGAACATGGAAAGTATTGTGATCATGAAAAATGTTGACTTCGGATTTTCAAAAGAAATATAGGTTTCGGGGTTCCCTTATAACAAATAACCAAGTCTCACAAAATGGTTTGTGTTTTTGTGTTTTTTTTTTTTTAATATATGGGATTAATCAAAGTGGAAATCTTTGAAAGACGCTGATAGACCCTTTCCTACCCGTGTGAGGGATTTATGCCCTCTAAAACCACCTCCCTAGACCTATTTTCCACCCTGAACTGGACCACCGTTAGGCACTACTTCGCCGAGGGGGAGTGGATATGTGCCACCCTATTGTTCTAGACTACCTCTTTTTTAAGCATGACTCTCCTTCTCTTCCTTCCTCAGACTCGGGCTACCCAAGCAAACTTAAACAGTAGGATTTTTTGGATGATATTACAGTAGTGGTTGAAGCAAAGTAAATAGATGAAGTGACCCTGGAGCTGGAGCTAATCAGAGTATTTCATTTATCTGTGATTGGCTGGTTTCTGTGAGGCTCCAGTTTGCAAGCAGTAAAAGACAGGCCCTTCTAATCAGCAGTTGGAAAAGAAGGGAGGAAATCGTTCTGAGATTCGGTACACAAGAGATCTGTTCCTAGTGTTCCTTGGGATATCTAGGTGTTATAATCGATTAAAGGCTGCGGTTCATGGATCATATCCCACAAGTATGCGATAATGCAGCTAGAGTTACCACAGCGCTGGCTTGACTTATGCCCAATGTAAGAGGACCCAGGAACAGTTGTGGATTATCTATATCGATCATGTTCTTTTCCATCCAAATCAATGCAGCTGCGGTATGAGAAATTGCCTTGAATAGGCTTGCCTGCTGTCAACCCATAGAATCAATTTATCAATGTAATGCAGTAAGAGTGATAAGTGCATCCAATCAATTTCTTACTAAGCAACAAGTGTAGTGACCAGGATGCCACCAATATAACTGTTCACAGAAGAGAGGAAGTGCTCAATAAAAGAGTCAACCACATCCCTAGGACTGAGGAAAGGAAGGAAACAATTGAGAGATGGCAATAGCGCTGGAACATAGCACAAAATGGAAGACTTATCCTAAGGTTGATTCCTTGCATCCAACCTTAATTCGATAGAAAACACAGGAAATTTGATTATTATTTGATGTAAATTCTCACAGGACATGGTTGCTTCCAAGTATACCACTTTAGATTCAAGATGGACATTACAGCAGAATGCCCAAAGTGTCCAACAGCGGAAGAAAGCGTGGAGCATGTATTAGAATCAACAGTCGGTAACATGATAAGCTTAATGCTTCATTATAAATGTAGCATATTCATAAATATGTGAACTGGGGTGTGAGGGTGTGCTGAATCAAAGGACCACATATCATTGATTACACAACGGTGACACCACCCTTGAAGGTGGGTGTCATGCTCTGGCAGCAGAGTTGGGCAAAATTCATCTCATAAAGTAGATAATAATATCTAATATAACTATCTATTATTTGATGTCTCGAATAAAGATTCCTGCATCATCCGTTATCCCTAAATAACAGATTGTTTTTATATATTAAAATTTTATTAAAATGATTGAAGAAAAATTTGATTATTGGGTTCAAACAATGTTAATAGTTTCAGGATAATTCCATCATTAATATTATATATCCTTTTGATTCAAATACATAAATGTGCATTCATTTTCATAATTCCTTCAATTTTTATTAGTTTTATATATTATTTAAAGCTATTAGTACAATTTTTTTCAATTTTGATAAGTATAAACAATAATATAGGTCTTATCTGTGTCAGGTTGTAAACATCGCTTATAGGAGTTTATGTCCTGAAAACGACCAGTACCATTTTTTCAATAAACCAATTAAAAAGTTTGATCACAGCTACACATACCTATATGCATATATACATATATATATATAGAGATAGATAGATAGATAGAAAACGAACTTTATTCTGGGACAAATTCCCTTAAGAATAACAGAATGGAACAAAAAATATAAAACTACACTGTCCAAATGAATTCTTTTTTTTCATTTTTTTTATTTTTTTATTCCAGATCAAAATCGTTTTAACAAGAAACTGAAAGATATTACTGGCATTGAGAGAGAAAAAATAGTTTTAGATGTTGAACTTCAAGACCAAACTGCTGGTCTGGAGTGGTTTTTCAATGGAGAGAAAATTGAACCTTCAGAAAGGTGAATTATGTTCAATAAATGTGAAATAGCGCTCTTCTATTACAAGACTGGTCTAACTAAAAAACAAATGCGATTTTGAGTTGTTTTTTTTTTTTTATCATCTTCAAATTGCTTCTAATATCTCTGTGCAAGACCGCTTATAGACTGGGATAGAGGTAATTTTTGAAACATTTTAAGAATCAGATGAAGAAAGGGAAAAAAAAAGAAACTTTAATCGACTCTCCTGAAAAATTGCTTTTTTTGTAAGACCAGTCTTGTACTTATTCAGTGATATGAAGCTGTATTCTTTTGATTTTTGAATATAAATTATTACAATAGAGCAAAATACCCATAAGAGACCTAAAGTAATCAGCATTAAATGGAATATTACATAGTCTCATGTCTCCAGTAGAAATATGAGCAGTTGACCCCCCTCATAGAAAACCTTCATAACTTTTTACTTGTATGTTGGAAACTCAAGGCTTTGTTTTTGAATCTTCTATTTATAACTCATCTAATTCATTTTAAAATGCATTAATCCTTTCATATTTCGTTTCGAGCAACTAAATTACATACCAAATTGATCAAAAGATGTCATTTTATGTTTTATTTTAGTTTTACGTATGTTAAAGTTACATTTTATTGATTACCTATTTTAAGAAATTATTATCAATTTTAGGAAACTAGAAAAATATTTACCAATTTTAAAGAGACATAATGTTAATCTTTAGTTTTTCAAAACCTATAATACATATCTATATTGCCAGTAAGTAATTGGAACTGACATGTCATTTTTTTTCTTTTTTTTCTATAGAATGTCATATGTAAAGCATCCTATAACTTTATTCTGATAAATTTATTATTGTTCTTTCATCATTACCTTTATGTAAGAAAATGTAAGCTCTTTATCCTTTTTAATTTATACTCTTTATAGTATATCAAGCCATTAGAAAGAATTTGTTTCCTAAATATGATTATCACTTTTCATGAAAGTTCAGCTCATTTTATGATCAGGTGTATTTAAAAAAATTTAAACTATAATATGGAATCAGCCTCCATTGAAACTTCACAAAAACACTACATCGCACCAAACTGCAATAGTAACAATAGGAACAAAAGTGTGAGAAAATATTTTATTTGTAGCCTACATTTCGACCCAACAATGCATGTATTCTTCAGGATAGAGGTCGAAGGAGTGATAAAAAAAAATTCAATATGATATTCATTAAATTTACAAAATTAAGTTCTTTATTTGGTTTAAAATAAAACCAATGAACAGTTATATAAACAAAAACAACATTATTTAGAAATGTATGTAATACATTTTATAAATTAATACAATAACTACTCATTATTTACATAATACCGAAACTTTTTATTTTCGACTCAGCTTAAGACTAATTTTATGAGTATTAAATACAAAATCACAATATTTTTTAAAAACTCATGACCGAGTTTCAACAGAAATATAATTCAATTTTGTTGTTTTGCAGAATTGAGATTAAGAATCTAGGTGGAGGAAAGCATCAGTTGATATTTAATAAACTTGAAACAACAGATGAAGGAGAAATTTCCTGTTCCTCTGGTGAACTTACTTCATCTTGTAAGCTTGTGGTAAAGAAAGGAGAATTGAAACCAGTAATTCATTTTGGAGATACTGTTGATGCACCAGTAACTAAACCTATCATAATAGATGTACCATATACAGGTATGGTTCAAAAACTGAATGTTTATTTACTTTAAAGTAATATTTATCTTTCACAAAACTTACAAACACTTATAAATTTCAAATGTAATGAAGATCCCCTACAAAAGTTCAGCATTACCAATAAATTTTCTATTGACATTGAAAATACCTTTTTGAAAGATAAGTTAAAAAATAAAATAAAGAAAGATAGTGCCAAATAGAAAGATTTTGAATCAGAGTAATGATTGACAGATTTAGTTCAGATTTACATTTAATTGATCAAATTCTTCTGTTGATTGGCCGAAATTGACCGTCAATTGGCCACAAATTGGTCATTTTAAGATCCTGGCAATTCCTATGTCTGACACCATGATAAAAAATGGAAAATGTTAGAGACAATGGTTGTAGAGTATCAAATTATGTACAAAACAAACTCGTTAGTTATAAAATTAGCTTACTTCTTTATAGACTAAATTTCTTAATAGAAATTCAGACAGTTGTGAATATAAGAGTTTATTAGGATGGTGAGCTTTGTCATTTTTCATGATGTACTATGATGGTTCAGAAGCTTTTAATCTTCATGTTGGAGTTTAACTTTTTGGATGATTGAAAATTTTTTATGTATTTCATATTGTTTGTTTCTACTATGATTATGTTTTTTTTTATTCTTGTTCATGATTTCTTGCTCTAGTCCCGAATCGGGGGATGGTCCTCCATATAATTGTTTTTGAATGTTTGAATGTCTTATTGGTTTTTATTTTACAGTTATTGCTAGCCGGGATGTTAGGACCTCTTTTTATTAGCAACCCCCTCAGTTTTTTTTTGTTTTTTTCTATTCTTGGCACTATATTGGCTCAGGGAAGATGAGCCAACACTGGGAGAAGAACAGAATAAAGAAAATGCTCAAGCTACTGTGTATGTCTTTTAAACTATAAACTATACTGTATCGGGAAACAGTATGCTTTAACCAGCTAGCTAGTAGACAGTGTTTTGCCTATATCAGTTTGTTTTTTATTTGTATATTTTTATTTAATCCAGCTCGGCTTCTATATTTGTTGAAGCTGATGGAAAAATCCCCCATGCGCTGTTTTCAACTTCCATTCTTCCAGGCATTCTTTTTTTTTTTTTGTTTTAATAATGGTAAGTGCGGCTAAATGAGAAGCTAGATGCAAAGTAGCGTTGGTCTTGATCAAGTCTGCATATTATCTTATGGATTTGAACCTCAAATTGTTAAAAATATTCTCTAAGAGCCATTCATTTTTTTATCATGCCTGTTCAGTATTTATCAGGCATCTCCCTCTTTCTTTTCTTGGCAAATAAATCCTAGTGACATCTGTATTGAGTTTCTAAAATTAGTTATTTCCCCTGTCATAGTTGCCTAAAACTTCAAATTGATCAATATTCAAAAACTATGGCTGATCATTTCACTCAGTTCATTAAATTTTATTTTGTATCCCTTCCTTTCTCTATTTAATAAAATCGTTAATGTCGCCGTTGGAAGGTCAGACCTAAGAGGGGCTAAGGTGTTCGCCCTGGTATATACCAGTAATATGTATATTATGTGATGTATATTATGTTATTATTAACAATAATATGTATATTATGTGAATTTTAGTTGAAGGCACAAGGCAGACCCCTGTTGAAGCTAAGTTAATAAAAGATGGAAAACCACTACCATTAAAGGAAGTTGAAGTCACTGTAACTGATGAAAAAGCCGTCTTTACTATTAAGAAACCAGTGCGTAATTTATCAGGAAAATATGAAATTAAAATTTCTAATGGTCAAGGAGAAGACTCAAAAAATATTAATATCAACATGCAAGGTAATAATAACTAATTTGTTCTGAGTACTAGATATAGGTCACAGATTGATTATTTAAAAAAATAAGAATTATAAAAATAATAAATTATTTAAAAAAGTTATTATATTATATGATTAAATAAAAAGAATTTGAGTAAATTAATAAAATAAAATACTCTATCATGTTTTTTTTTTTTAATAATTTGTGTTTCAAATTGAATTTTAACAGATGCCCCGACCGCTCCTTCAGATGTGGATGTAACTGATGTATTTCAATCAAGTTGTAAAGTTTCTTGGAAAAGACCTTCAGATGATGGAGGCGCTCCCATAATAAAATATATTATTGAACGACAAGATCTAGCTGTCAAAGGTTTTTATTTTTTATTTTTTTTTATTATGAGCTGCATATAATTATTGTGTATTAAATTAAGATAGTAATCATATATTGTAACTTTTAATGCTTTAACTAAAATTTTTATTCTTTATTAGGAGGTTGGCGCAATGTTGCTGAAGTGCCTTTTGAAGATGGCACAACATATAACTGTACAGATCTTGTTCACAAGAGGGAATATAAATTCCGAGTTCAAGCCCTTAATAAAGTTGGGGCATCTGAATATGGACATTGTTCAAAAACTGTGTTAGCAAAAGATCCATGGGGTAATCCAATTATTTTATTTGTAACTAAATAGTGATTAATTTAATATGGCTTGATTAAGTTTAGAACAATATGTTTAATAAGGTATCATGACACCTTTGACCAATTTCCAGATGAGCCAAGTAAGCCAAAGAATGTTGAAGTTGTGGACTGGGATAAAGATCATGCTGATCTGAAATGGGAGAAACCTGACAGTGACGGCGGTGCACCGATCACTGGATATATAATTGAGTACAAGGTAAATTTGTTTCTGATATGGCTATAGTTCATATGTAAATAAATTTTGTAAATTTTAGAAGAAGTTGATTGAGGGTTGATGTCATTGATGAAATAATAATAATAAGCTTTATTGACATCCCTTATGGGAAAAAAATCCTCTCCAATTAGAGGAAGGAGCTTACAACATTGAACAATTTTTTATATAAGGAAACATCTCAAACAATATTAAAAAAACAATTGGATTAAGAATATCCAATGAAAGGATAAATTGCATTATAAAACAATAATAACTACTAAATTACATGATACTATTAAATTAAACTAAATTGCATTACATAAATAAATACAAAGAAATTAGAAATTATACCTTATAATAAAATTAAATTAGATTATAGATAAATTAAATTATAAAATAAAGTGCACCAACCATTACCATCTATATCACAAAGCTTATTTCTCCATCAGGTGGCTCTCCTCATCTCCTTTCCCAGTCCACTCCAAGCATATTCTCGCTCATCTTTCAGGATCCATTCTTGACAAGTGTCCAGCAAAAGTCCATATTAGCATGTGGGGAGAATTTGAAAGACTTTTCAGACAAAGTATGTCCTGCCTACATTCAGTGCTGAATCTGCTACTTCTTTTCAGCTTAAGAATACTTTCCATCATTTGGTTCTGAGTAGCTTTTTACTTTCCATCAATTTTTTGGGTTAAGTTTCAAGTCTGAGCCCCATACAGCATCACAGGGTTTTAGTTAGAATCTACTTTTAATTGGTTGGAATAGTTCCCTTTAATTATAAATTTTAATAACAAAAATTTTTGCCAACCCAACCTAATTCATCTGATTATCTCTTATTCCATCTTGTCATTCAATGAGATAGTTTGTCCCAGGTAAATATAGTCATCAACATATTCCTGGTCACTTCTATTCACCTTTATAGAAGCTTTAGGGCCATTTGCCAGGACTTAGTTTTTTGAAGGTTTAATTTTAGCCCCATAGACTTATTCTCAATGGCTAGATCTCAAAGGCAGGGATTGTGAACAATACCACATCATCTGGAAATTGAAGATTAGTGAGATTTATGCTATTTATTGGCAATCCAAAGTGGGGCCATATTTTATCGAGCAATCTGAAATGTTTTTGTGGAGTGCAAGTAAAGTTCGAAGCAACAAAGGGACATCCTTGCCTAACACCTATTTCAATTGGTAATTTTTTCCTTTTTCTCAAGATCCATAAAGACTTCAAGCCATCCAAGAGTCTTGTGACATTGAACTCTTCTCTATGTTATTACTGATCAAAATCTCATTTTATTTTACTTATTTCTATTTAAGTATTTCTTTAAAGTAGTTCTTCTTTTTGCTATTTCTGTACCTTCTCCGAAGCTTTTTTTTCACTCCACAGTTTATCATCAGCATTAGTAAGTATTTCTCTATAATATTTGCACCTAGCAAAGTTTGGAAAGAGTTGAGGAACCAGAGAGTCATTGATGAGAAGAGGAATAACATGGATGTTCTTTGCAACTTGGACAAGCTGAATCTTGTGTATCTCATACTCTTGGTCCTGGAAGAGCACTGATCAGTCCAATGCAAACTAATGATGTGGTTGATGACCTAATCCGTGATGAGCACAGCAAAGATGAAAAGATAATATCTTTTGGAGTCTGGGTCGAGTGAGATCAGGTTTAGAGAGAGTATGGATTGACAAGGCTATGATTGAGAGGGCGGGAGCCACATAATATGCCCCAACTATTGGAAATCCCATCGGTTGCTAATGGGGAACCCTATGCTAATTGTAAAAGCAAAAAGGATGTTACACTAACAATCTGTATACACATTCATATGATGCAAACATATCTGAAAAGTAAGGTATCAATGATTTGATGATGAATATGCTGCTTTGATTAAGAGAAAAATACATAGCATACTATAAAATTATACAAAGAAAGAGAAATACAGGGCAATGAGAAATCATGAGAGGCATGTTCATAGAAGGAAGAAAAGACAGTTGGATAATAAGAGTCTACAGGAGATAGAGTAAGTCTTCATCTCAAAAAATACTAGAGGATTCTTTCAGGTTAACAAAGGAAAGAAGGCTTTCACCACCCATATCACAGGATGTAGAGCAAATGATGGTTCCTTGGTGACTGATAAACAAGGCATTATTTAGGACCGACGGGCTGAATACTTCTCAACCATTCTTAACACATTGTAGTTTTTTTTTTTTTTTTTTTTTGGGGGACTTTAAGGCTTCCAGTGAAGCCCTATACTGCCCATACTAACACCCATGGCACTGGGTGATACTTCTCCTACGAAAGAAAAGCACCACCCAGGGCGGGACTCGAACCCGCAACTCCGGCATGGGAGTACGGCGCTTTACCGCACAGCCACACCGGGCCCCAACACATTGTAGTTAAGACACATAGAATTAAATTTATTGCAAACTGTGCATAGACGTTTTTTGCAAACGTATTAATACATGATCCGGCATCTATGCACAGTTTGTGAAAAACATAATTTTACATGTCCTGACTACAATGTGTCAACAGGAGTAGCACTAATATTTCAGAGGCAATTAATTACTTGCAGGTGATGGACGTAGAACTCTCAGACAAGGTAGAAACCAATAAAGCCATAGAAGGACTAAAAAGCAATGAAGTCCCAGGCATTGATAATATCCTAGCTGACACAGTGGTCAAGAACTCATACAGAGTCTTCAGGATATGTTTCGTGACGTTTGGATTAATGAAGAGCTCCCAATCGAAAGGAAAACATCCATTATATGCACAGAATACAAAAAAGAGACATCTATCAATTCAACAACTACAAGGTATATGTCTTCTACTCCAATCGTCACCTTCTGGAGAAAACTAAAGAATACCAAATCGGTACATATCATATCACCATTAATTTCAATCAAGCAGATGATTCAATAAATCAAGAGAAAGCATCCAAAGCAATGGTAGAAATTAATTTATCTACAAAACTTGTAGCACTTGTTACCATGACAATAGAGGGTAATGTGTTTTTCTTACAAGAACAAGTAGAGTTATCAAAGGGGTTTAGAAAATCGATAAGTGTAAGGTAGGGAGATGCACTGGCATATCTGGTATTTGATTTTCCTCTAGAAAAAGCCATAAAGGACTCTGCTAACCCCATGGTCTGGTATTATTTATGATTATTATTATACGGCTCTACAACCCATATGTTGAGTCTTGGCCTGCTTCAGCATTGACCGCCAGTTATTTCGATTTTGTGCTGCTGCCTTCCAGTTATGAATGCCAAGTATCAATAATGCATCGGTACCAACACAGTCCTCCCATCGGAGCCTAGGGCATCTAACCTTCCGTGATCCCAATAGTTTCTCCGGTAGGACTTTCGATGGGATTTCTGAGGAACTCATTCTAGCAACATGTCCCGTCCATCACAAATGAGATAATTTAATCATATCGACCAAGTCTAAGGCTTCTCAACTCGATGTAAGTTCTTCATCTCCAGTCCCCTTCAACATATGCGGCTCCATAAATTCTCCTTAAAATCTTTCGTTCAAACCTAGAGAGTTCCAGTTCCCGAGTCCTTGTAAGCGTCCAGGTGTCAGAGCCATATGTTAAAACAGGTCAAATCAAGGTTTTGTATATTCTGACCTTTGTTGATTTGGACAAAATGCTGGACCGGAGATGCTTTTGAAGTTGCTAAGGAGCAACTTCCACTTATTGGCAGTGAGAGCTATCTGTCATATCTGAGAGGTATCTGTAAAAGTTGAGATCTGCTTCTTTCTGCTGGGTTTACCTCAATTCAGGCGATTCTTTGGCACGGGCCGGTTGAGTACATCTCAAAGTTTCCTATCATTTCCAACCCTTCCTTTAATCTTTTTTCCTTACAAATTCGTCCCTATTACTATTATTTTCTACTTTTCATCTAATTAAGTAGTAAGACCAAATTATTTATATACAGATTTAATTGTAATAATAATAATAAATTTTTATTATACTAGTCCCTTAGGAACAAAAATATACAGAATACATATTTATTATATGTTATATCATAATTATTATATAAATATTATAAAATATAAATTATTATAAAAAAAAAATTAAAATGAATTAACAGAACTGAGAAAATAATGATAAATAAAATAGTAAACTTCTTGTGATGGAAAAAATAAAAATAAATTTAAATAAACTATTAATGTACAGTCTATAATATATATACACTAAATTACAAACAAAATAAACAGAACTTATATTAAAAAAATAAATAATAAAAGCCTCTATTGGTTTAAAATTAAAATTTACAATTGTTTGGGAAACTGGATGGATAAAAGGGGAATAGAGTTCCAAAGGGATGAGGACTGGATAATAATAGATCTTTCAAAAGCTGTTGTTTGGTGGCTGGAGTATTTAGATCTGAAGACCTAGAACGGGTGTTGTGGAAATGGACCGAGGATTTGAACTAAAGAAGTTTGGAGATATATGATAACCAGTGGGGTTGAATAACTTGAACAAAAAGGATGCCAGGAGATACTTATGGTGGAAGGTAAGATATAACCACTTTAACCTTTTGTATAAAGGTGAGATGGAGACATCTCTTGGGACCCTGAAGATAAATCGTACAAAACCATTTATTAAATGTTTTAGTTTTGCTTCAAGACCCTTGGAGATACCCCCATACACTGCACAACAATAGTCAAAGTGGGCAAATATCAGGAAGTAACCAGAAGCCTACATTTTTGATATGCAAAAATGTTACAGAAATGATTTAATTGCTTTAAGGTGTAAAAGGTATGATGGGAGATGTTAGAAATTTGGTTTATCCAGGAAAGGGTTTGGTCAAAGTTATACTGACGTTTTTGGCAGTAGGATAGAATTTGATGGGATTATTATTTGGGAACAGGGTTGGGATACTCAAAACAGTTTTAAGGAGGTAATTGGAGCCTATTAACATTGCCTTTCTTTTCTCTGCATTCAGCTTCAAATTGTTAGCCTCTGCCCAGAGACTGATTTGATTTAAATCACCCTGAAGCTTTTTCGTCGCTGACAATAGCTCAGAAGGCGGGAAGTATAGGAATATTTGGAAATTGTCTGCATAGATGTGATATTGGGAGTGATGGATCAGAAGAGGAAGGTTGTTAATATAAATGGAAAAAAAAGTGGTTGAGTGAAAGGATCCCTCTGGGACACCACAGGGGATGGGAAGTGTGTTGGATGGAGGTTGGCCTGGAACGTCTACAGCCTGTGACATATCCGAAAGAAAGGATTTGACCAGTATATGGTGCTGCTAGATAAATGGAGCTTTTGCATTTTGGTAAGAAGTATGTTGTCTCCAAATGCTTTGCAGAAATCAAGAAGGATGAGGATAGTTATTTTTCAGCGTTCAATAGATGTTTGGAGGTCATGGTTATTTTTTAGGAGAACGGATTGAGTTGAGTAGCCTGATCAGAAGCCTAATTGTAAGGGTTAACGAGGGAAGGTTTTTCTAGGAAGTTTGATCATTGAATTTAAACAAGGAATTCTAATGGTTTCGAGAGATTGGAGAGAAGAGAGTATTTTCCATTAGCTTTTAAGATCTTGGGCATTGAAAAGGCCATTGTGGAGTGGAGGGATTTGGAATGTCGGACTTTGGATTCTGTCGCATTTATAATTTTCTTGAAAGACGTATAATCAGCAATTATGCGATCATGAAGTATGCTGCAGTCTCCTTCCTTTATGTATTTATATATATATATATATATATATATATATATATATATATATATATATACATAAATGGTTTTACCCACTATTATAGAGCTGTCCTAAGGTAGAGTGAGTATGAAGAGATGAGATCTTATATTGTTATAGGGCATCTGACCCATTCTTATGGACAAATTTTAACAATAATTACAGATAAGCATAAATACACAATACAATTAATAAAATAAAATCTAAATCTAAATAACATTTTTTTTTCCCTAAGCACACCACCTCAGGTCGACCTTAGTTTATAATCATAAATATAATAGATAAATATTTTTTCATTTTTATTTACAAATGGAAATAAAAAATACTAAAAAAGGAAAGGAAAAAGTTAACATGAGTTTAATAACAACAAAACAAGATAATAAATATCTAAAGGTTTAGCAACTGATCTTCCAATATTTTCTTTATTTTTATTAATGCATCATGTTATGACAGCTGCATAACATATTAATAAAATATATATATATATATATATATATATATTTTTTTTTTTTTTTATTTCTATTTGTAAATTTAAAAGAAAAATGAAAAAATATTTATCTATTATATTTATGATTATAAACTAAGGTCGACCTGAGGTGGTGTGCTTAGGGAAAAAAAAAGTGTTATTTAGATTTAGATTTATTTTATTAATTTTATTGTGTATTTATGCTTATCTGTAATTATTGTGAACATTTGTCCATAAGAATGGGTCAGATGCCCTATAACAATATAAGATCTCATCTCTTCATACTCACTCTACCTTAGGACAGCTCTATAATAGTGGATAGAACCATTTATGTATATATATACACACATATATATATATACATAAAGGAAGGAGACTGCAGCATACTTCATGATCGCATAATTGCTGATTATACGTCTTTCAAGAAAATTATAAATGCGACAGAATCCAAAGTCCGACATTCCAAATCCCTCTACTCCACAATGGCCTTTTCAATGCCCAAGATCTTAAAAGCTAATGGAAAATACTCTCCATTTGTACATTCCATTTGTAAATTTAAAAGAAAAATGAAAAAATATTTATCTATTATATTTATGATTATAAACTAAGGTCGACCTGAGGTGGTGTGCTTAGGGGAAAAAAAGTGTTATTTAGATTTAGATTTATTTTATTAATTTTATTGTGTATTTATGCTTATCTGTAATTATTGTGAACATTTGTCAATAAGAATGGGTCAGAGGCCCTATAACAATATAAGATCTCATCTCTTCCTACCCACTCTACCTTATGGTAACTCTATAATAGTGGATAGAATCATTTATATATATATATATATATATATATATATATATATATATATATATATATATATATCTATAAGTAGACTGCAGCATACCTCTTATCCAAAGGTAATAGCTGATGTGAATTCTAAAAGTTATTAGTTCATCAATTACTTGATTGGTTTCTATTAAATTTTATTACATTGGCAGTTTATAATTTAGTGATTCCATTACAGGATTTCATTTTTTCCATCATATTTTAACTTCTTTCCTATCAACTGTTATTTTAATTATAATTGTTTCAGGAAAAATTTGGAAAAGATTGGGTTGAAGGCAAAGTTATTGATGGTGATGTTACTGCTAGTACAATTGATGGATTGAAAGAAGGCACTCAATATGAATTTAGAATCAGAGCTGTTAATAAAGCAGGACCTGGTGAACCAAGTTCTTCGACCAAGCCCATTATTGCTAAGTGCAGATTTGGTAATTTTTTTTTACTTTTTCAAACGCTTAGAATCTTATATATATATATATATATATATATATATATATATATATATATGTATATGGTAACACGAAAGCACTTTTTTTCTACACTATTAGAAACTGGATTTTTGTTGATAAATATCCAAAAATGTGGAATAAAAAACTCAAAGTTATGCTTTTAAAGTGGCATTAAAAACTAAAATTGTGTAATTTAACTATATTATGTAAGTATATACAAACTTGATGTTTTAGGCTAATATCTCTGCAAACATTTGAAATACTTTAGTGACCATCTTTTCTATAGGTAGGGTTTTAACACATTCTGTGCACAGGAGTGGTTGACACTATAGGGCGCTAAATTGTTTTTAAACTTTTGATTATTACCCTTATTTTTAATATACATTCATAGGAAATAATTTTAAAAATATGTTCTGAATTTTTAATGTTAAAAAATTAAAGCCGTTCTAAATCAGATTGCCCCCCCCCCCCCCCCCATGACAGGACTTATTAGGCAACATTGATCACATCCCTGGTAATATATATATTCTTTTCTTTTTCTGTTGGTGATATTCTTTGGCCATGTGGTGTGCTCTTCTTACAGAAATTGTGTAACTTGCGGGAGCACAGACAGCCTTATACACACACACACACACACACACACATATATAAGGTGTTTCAGATAAGTACAGACAAAAAATTACCAGGGATGTGATCAATGTTGCCTACAAGTCCTGTCATGGGGGGGGGGGGGGGGCAATCTGTTTTAGAACAGCTTTAATTTTTTAACATTGTGTAACTTGTGGGAGCACACAGACAGCCTGGATGGGGTATCCCAAACCTCACAGTGCTGCAAGCCATGGTCACCATGGTGCAACGCCAGACTGCCACAGCTCCAATCCCTTTGGAGCCAATTTAGTATTGTCCTTTCCACCAATGGCGTCAGCTCTCTCGGGTTCAAGGACAGTCGCAAACAAATATGTTTTTTTTTTGGTGGTGTAGGTCCAATGATTATGGTAGCTCAGAGTCAGCAGGCCCCAAGGACCTATATTTCTTTCCCCGAAGCATACTGCCCTTGTACCAAACCTCTGGGCAGTTACTGACTTCCTTGGAAACCACACAGCAATTCTTGATAAAATGCACAGAGAAAGTGTATCACTACTCGCCCAGGCGGTGTGAGTTGCCTCCCGTTGGCTGATGGGCCTCAAATAACCAGGGGTGGGAGAAAGCTTGGACTGTGTGACTTTCATTAGCGGGCAGTCACCCGAATGGAGCTGTCACCCATCCAAGTGCTAACCACACCCGACTTTGCAACCGCCTTTGTCCACTTGGCCATCCCTGCCCCATAGATATTAATAATTCTTCGAGTTTTATGGATTTATTGTATTTTAGTTTAACATCTCCTGGTGTTATCCCCAATATCAAAACATCCTTGATATCCCTATTTTGAAAATTACAGTAACTATTATTGAACATATTTTTTTAAATATATAAATATGTTAACTGTAATAAAATAATTATCAACATAAATATTTTAATTTAAACAGTGATGACTTATTGTTCTAATAATATAATATATAATAACAAATATTTTTTTTTTTTTATTAACCAACTCAATATATTATATCCTTCATATTATTATCAACTAATTTAAAATAAAATAAATAAACACAAAGTTTCTGTTTACATAAATTTAATTTTTTTTATTTTATTTTAAACGAGTTTATAAAAAAATTTGCATTATATAACTCCCGGTCAAAAGTATCGCAACACCTGCATATTCTTACATTAATTGAAAATTTTGGCTTCTAGTGATTTGGGCCAATTATAAAAACAAGAAAGAAGAAGGAAACAAGGTTTAATTATTTAATCGGGCAAATAAAAAAGTATTTTTCACAAAAAAATAAACAAAAACTAAATACCAACTTAAAATAAAATTAGAACTATTGAAATAAATAAACCTTGGATTGTATGCAGAATGTTCTTAATACGCCTTGTTTCTTCCTCTCGCTCTGATTATAGCTTCCATGCACTTTGGCAGGCTTCTACTAAAGTCTTGAATGGCTCCCTGTGAATTTTACTCCCATTCATTCAGAACTGCTTTTTCCAGGCTTGCCAAAGTCGTGGGTACAGGATTTCGGGCTCTAACCCTTCTCTTTAGTGTGTCCCACAGGTGCTCTATACAATTTAAATCAGGGCTCATTACAAGCCATTGAAGTCTTTCGATTTCAGCGTAATCGAGGTAGTCTGTGATGCAGCTCACGGTGTGGGGCCTTGCATTGTTGTGCATAAGCAGTGTGTCTGTTTCATTGCTGGGCCAATGAAAGCCATGACATGTTCTTGAATGATTTCCTCCACATATCTGTGCCCCACCACACATCACAACAAGCTCCCCAGGAGATGCCTCCCCAGAACATTAAAGAGCCTCCTCCATAAGGCACATGCAGACCGATGCAGCATTGGCTGAACCGTTCCTGAGGTCCTTTCCAGACTCTGACTTGACTGTCTGGACTATGGCGAGGGACCCTCGTTTCGTCAGTGAAGGGTACGTGCTTCCAATCATCTGTGGTCCAATTCACATGTTCTCTTGCAAATGCAAGCCTTGCTACACGATTTTGCCTGGTGAGCCGCAGGCCATTTTTGGGCCTTCTCGGGGAAAGGCCAACTTCATTAAGCCTCCTCCCGACAGTTCGCCTTGATATGCATAAGTTACGCACCTGAAGGAGTAGATTTTGGAACTCTGGATTCGTTGATTCCCATCTCCAGAGTGCTTGGACCCTCAAAAAACGGTTGTCAATAGCGCTGGTGGCCCTTGGTCGTCCTCCAGTTGGCCTTCTTGAATGCCTTCCAGTCTCCCTGTACCATTTGATGCATCGATGGATTAATGGGTTCCTCTGGACTGAGATGCAAAGGTATGTTCATTTTAATTTCCGGATACAGCCCCTAGACCAAAATTATTCATAATATGACCATGCTCACAAACAATAAATTGCATGAAAGCACTGAATGAAATTTAGGAATTATCACTGAAAAAAACTTCTTATCTTCAATATATCATACTTCACCCTGTAATTGAATTAGGAGAGATTCTCTCTATTTTATTTTAAATATCAAAAATTTTTAGGTGTTTCGATACTTTTGACTGGGAGTGTATAAGGAAGATAAATCATCACTTTTTATACTAAAATATTTAAGGAAAATATACATCTTGCAGTAATAAAGTGTAGTATACATTATTTTTTTTCACCAGTCTGACAATTTTTTTTAGTGGTGATACAACTTCTAAACATCAACATATGTTATCACAAGAAATCATCATATAGATTAAAGAAATATAAATTATGAAAATCTTTAGTTTTGAGTATTATATTAACTTAATTCCATTCCCAACTTAAGAACATACATAAGAGTATATGTATGAATTTTTATTCCTTTGATATGTTATCTGCACGAATATTGACTTACCATTGTGTTTTTTTATTGTTTCATATAATTTGTTGTGGGTATTTTACTAATTTCAATTTTTTATTTCTATTTCAATAATGTAGTTCTTGATATTTTTTGACAGTAAAACCTTTTATTATTGGAGAGGGTTTAACTAATCTAGTTGTGAAAAAAACACAAGTTATAAAGTATGATATCAAATATGGAGGGGAACCACCACCAGAAGTGAAATGGACTTTAAATGGAAAAGAAATAATTGATGATAATGACAAGTAAGTGTTACAAAAAGTGTAATTTTTAAAACTGGACCTTCCCCTAGTTTTTCTGATTTTTTTTTTTTTTTTCTTTTGCCATGATTTCACAAAACCTTAATGATTTAGCACAACTTCATCATCGTAAAGCTTATTTATTTCTGCTTTCGATTTTCAAGTAATAAAAAAAATATATTATAACAATATATGTTTACTACATTAGATATATTGCATGTCTAAGGTTATTTAGTAATTTCCATACCAAATTGGGATTGTTCCTAATCAAATTAAGTATTTTCCAAACCAAATGGGATTTTATCACACCAAATTTAGAATTTTCCATTTCAATTTAAGATCTATTCAAATTAATTAAAAAAATTGTATAGGGTATTGTAGTTATATTCCTCATAAGCAGTGCCTAATATGAATAATATGGTGTCTTAAAAATTCTTATGATTTGAAAAAATCTATATTTGAAATGAAAACTTCTAAAATGAGTCAGAAAAAATCCCAATTTGGTTTCGAAAGTTCTAAATTTGAATTACAACTATCACAATTTGTTTTGAAAAATTTTGAATTAAACTTGTGAATGCTATAGAATTGTTGGTATATTTTTGCCCAGATTTATCTCTGTATTTGGGGGTTATATATATATATACAATGGGGGTATATGTGTATGGGTAAACCCCTAAAGGGACTAAGGTGTTAGTCCCTCTCAGTTGAGATTGGGGCTACATTAAATGGCACCTAAATAGGCCACACCTGTGGGCCACATTTCTAAAATTCACCAATTTCACTATCTATCTGAAATTACATGCTGTGTATCATCTGTAGTTTTAACCTTCAAGTTAACCCTTTATTTTATCTCTCTTTACAGTTATTATATTGATAAAATGTTCTACAGATCAAAAATAATTGTAATATTTTGAATTACATTGTTGTATTATTCGCTACTCGTTTTTATTTTTTTGACTGGTTGTAAACAACATAATTACTTGATATGGACCTCTTAAATTGATTTCAAAGATTATTATTAACACTCAAATTAAAACTTAGCCTTAAGTTAAAATTATGTGGCAAATTTACAAGTACTTTCACTTATTTATTTTTTGTCAAAAAGAACTGAACATTAATTATATAATTAAAAAAAAATATTTTTGCAGTTAATTACTTGTTTATAAATGTACTTTAATTTTGTAGGATTACCATTGATAAATATGAAATGAATACAGTTTTGACAGTGAGACGAGCTGTGAGAAATGACAGTGGAAAGTATAAATTGGTATTAACCAACAGTTCTGGTACATGTGAAAGTGTTGCTGATGTCGTCGTTTTAGGTATTTTATTTTTAAGAACGTTGTAATAATCAATCATGAATACATAATTATATCTCAAGCTAGAGATATAGTAAGTAAAAGTAGTAAAAAGTAGTAGCAGTAGTAAAAGTACTTAGAGTTTATATCCAACCACAAAAAGTACTCAGTGGTGTGCCATGGGGGAGGTCAGAGGGGGCTCTACAGAAGTGGTATTTTTTTCTTTTACAGAATGAAACTTCATTGATTGAGAATTATCATGCATATTTTTTTTATTTTAATCAGATGAGAAAATTCCCATATTGATTTGCTTTAAATTATTGGGTTTCATTGGTATAAGGGCCAATTATTATGTTAGCAGGATGTCATAGTTTTGAAAATGCTATCCATTTTAAGATAACTTTCTTTTGAATACATTTTTTCAACTTTTTGTATTGATTTTAGATAAAGTCTACAATTATGTTATGGGAGGCATAGGTAATGAAAACTATTGATTCAAACATTGTTAACTATCTGCTCATTTCTCATGATTGGATGGCTCCTTGATAAGGTCTGTTTATTCATGACAGCCTGAAAACAACAATCCTTCTTAGACTTTCTTCATTTAGAATATTAAATTTTGGAAATTTCCTCAGATTCATTTTCCTTTTACTGATCTTTTTGCATACTGCATTTTGCATATTTCATCAGAAGAAACTTTTGTTTCGATGATTTGCACTTTCTTAACCCATTTGTTAATGAGCAATATATCTGGCCTATGTTATATAAAATATGATAACCATTTATCATTTATGAATATAGAAGCTGTGAAGGCCATTGGTTCTAAAGTATTGCCCCCCTCCTTAGCATTTTGTGTCCAGCAACCCAAATTTGAATCTGGTACTGGGGAGTTATTGTTTATTTCATAATGATTGAATCTGGACTTTCCTACTCTGGTTAGAATGGTTGTCTATACCTGTTGTATGCCAGAAATGGCCAAGAAAGTAAATGAAAAAAAAAGTTTTCATTTTATTTTTTGAGCACAGTTGTTAATTTTTATCACAATCAATCAATGTGCCTGATATATTCCTCTGTGACAAGACCTCCTAATATAATTAACCGATTGAAAGATACTTCAGTACCTGTGATCAAGGTACCAAACCAAAGTGATGAAGGTACTTTGGTACATGTGTAAGAGCAGTGGTGTAGGGTACTCAGTGAGTAAGGTTCAGTGAGTAAGGTACTTTGCTCTTATGCAACGAGTCCCTAGTTTGAATTTGACGGTAGTATAGTTTAATTATTTATTCTGTAACATCAGCTTTGGATCAATACTGTAGTTAGGAAAGCCCCTGAGACCATGCCCGGTCACTATAAATTGGCTTTTCTTATTCTGATAATTAATAAATTAAAACCTGGTGATCAATAAATTAAAATCTGGTTATCAAGCATAATATAGGCAAATAACCTCCTTTTATTACCACTGTCCATGAAATAATATTTGTTTACAAAGTACTCGACCCAAAACCCTTGATGCTTTGTAGTAGAACAGTTTCAGTTTTTTAGTGTTAAATTTGTGACATATGCTTCATTTTCATGTTAGATAAACCTTCTAAGCCAACTGGACCTTTGGAACCTGTAGAAGTTCGTGCTAATCACATTAAAGTAGAATGGAAGAAACCAAAAGACAATGGTGGATCTGAAATAACAGGATATGTTATAGAAAAAATGGATTTAGAAACTGGAAGATGGGTACCTGCTGGAGAGGTAAGTTTTGAAAGTTTTTTTTATCCATATCACATATTTACAATCCAAGCTATCTGATTATAAGTATTAATTCATTATATTTTGATTGGTTCATTAATAACCACAGGAGCGTACAACTAATAGGTCAACAATATTTATTTTGATGATTCCACATCAAAATGTGGAAAATGCATGTGACTTGTATCCAAAGATTCCATCCAATACACCCTAGAAGCCGAGAAAAATAATTATTTTATATGTTTTTTATAAATATTCTTTTCTGTATTTTCTCTTAATGGACTTACATTTTATTACATATGGATCGATTTTTTTTCTTATGTAAAATCCAAAATAATATTGCCCATTGTATTAAAGTAATTCAAATGCACAAGAAATCACAAAAACCAAAAGATACTTCAAGTAAATTACACCAAATTAATTTTACTATAGGAAAAGCTAATCAGGTTTTCTTTAGGGAGTTTAAAACTCTTCAAATAATTTTTTTTTTTATATAAGAAATTCAAACTTTTTGGACACTGTATATATATATATTTCTCTAGAGGATTTTTTCTCAGCCATTTATAAAAACATTTATATTTCCTAAGGATTTTCTTTAAATTCAACATTACTAAAGTAGTAAAAAAGTAATTTACTATTTTTCCAAATATCAAAAACTTTAAGATTACAGGCCTTCAGAGAAAAAAAAAATTAGAAAAACACTTCAAACTTTTTTATCCTTATCTCTTGTTCTAATTTATTTTCAGAGATTGGGTTCAGGAGTGGTCCCAGTCCAATATTCAAATTATTTTTGAAATATGGTATTGTATTTTTCTCAATAACATCCAATCTTTATAATTATTATTTTCACATCAATATTAGCTTCCAGAATAAGTATTAGGAAGTGTTATAATGTTGCTAACACTGCTTTTGATCTATCCCATCTACGTTACTCTTAGTTTGTTATATAAACTTTGTAAAGCTTTCGTACTGTTCAATGCTAGCATTAAATAGAGGGTATTTTAAAATTCCCATGTGTTTCAAACCTTTTCCTGACTTATCAAGCTGGGGAGATAGATAAAACAATATTGGCTCCCCTCACTGGATATCCAGATTTTGTCGGTATTTTGAAGCCAAGTTAACTTCCTTTCATATGGAACATAGACACTACCTCTCTTTCATTTCAAACCTCTCTTAATCTTGCCGGCACAGTAAAAAAGAAGTAAAATCTTTTTTAGTTAAGGGAAAAATATATAAGAATCTGATATTTTTGTTAAGCGTTTTAGCATTAAAAGTATTTCACTGTATAAATATATATTTTAAATAAATACATTAATTCCAACTTGCCAATTCCATTTACTCTTACAATAAAAATTCCCACCATTTTTTTTCCTGGAACATTGCCCACTCCATGAAAATGGAAAGTCTATACGTATAGCAGTGATAGTAACAACAAAAAATGCCAAATAATTATAGGATTTAAAAAACTTAAAAAAAAAAGAAATAGCAACTCTCACCTGTAACTGTTAATACAATTTTGATTTTTTTGTTTCGTTATAATTGAGAAAATTTACTTTTACTGCCTGAAAACCAATTGCATTATTGAGAACTTCCATTAACACTATGCTATAAAATAAATAAGTTAAGGGGAAAAAAGTGATGATTGAAGCAACTATAATGTTAGGGTCTCTGATTGTTATTCACCTATCATATTTTTAATATTATTTCTTCTGCCTATCTCTTCTCTATTAGAACTGAACTTTTACTACACGGAATTCATAAATAATTATAAGCAGAATAATTTATAACATAAACTATGAAATTTGAGTAAGTATTTAAACTGGAGAAAAACTATTTTATATTTTTGTGTGTGTAATAATGTTTCTCCAGTTTAAATACTTACTCAAATTTCATATTTTATTTAATAAATTATTCTACTTATATTATCTCGATCTAATTTATTCATTCCATCTTTTTAAAATTTAATAGGAAATTTTGAATATTTATTTTTTAAGGTTAAAAAATAAACTTTCTATGGTTATCACTCTTTATAACCAATTTTTTCTTTTGTTGGACTTAATTGGTACACCTTTTGATATCTTGCTCTTATTGTCATATTCAAATTATTTCTTACATTGGTCATAACATTGCATTCAGTCAGGAGCATTTTCAATTTTTGACTGACAACTCGAAAAATTCTCCTTACTAAATGAAATGCGATGTCTGATATTAAAAGTAATATGAATATGAAACTTGGAGCATGAGATAAAAAGGTCCAGCAATTTAAGCCAAAAAAAATATGTTCTTATGGCGGTAAGAATTC
Source organism: Aelia acuminata (assembly GCA_911387785.2). Classification (NCBI taxonomy): domain Eukaryota; kingdom Metazoa; phylum Arthropoda; class Insecta; order Hemiptera; family Pentatomidae; genus Aelia; species Aelia acuminata. The sequence goes on from OU426980.1 coordinate 18,730,348, forward strand.
TAGCAGAAAATTCAACAAATAAAGAGTGATAAACATTGGGAAGTTAATTTGTCAAAAAAATTATAATGAATTAAGAAGAATTACAAAAATAAATAAAAATAAAAAAGTGGGTCGGCTCCAGGCCCCACATCAGGGAATGATTGCCGGTGGAATAAAAAACAAAACAAAATGGATGAGATAAACTATAATAATTTAGAAATGATGATTTTTCAAGTAAAGCATCTTTTTATGAGCAATATGATAAATGAATACAAATAGCTGTGTGATAATAATTTGAATAAAGAAAAGACTAATTGAAAATCAAAGATAAAAAATATTCATTAAGGCGATCATTTTATCCATTTAATATGTAAATAATATATTAAAATTTATAAGTTATAAACATCTAAAATTTAATATGTTTAAATATGAAGGAGATTTGTATAAGCAGCAACATGGATTATTGAACATGGAAATTATTGAACATGGATTTATTGAAACATGGATTATTGAACATGGAAATTATTAGTTACTTGAATAGGATTTACTTAAATCTTGATATATAACATGCTGCATCAATATGCTTTTACAGCAAAACTCAAAAAGTACTTGGATTGATTGACTTGAAATTTTTTACAACTTTGCATTTTATTAATTATCTAATTTCTGTGCTTTTTCTTTCATTTTGTTATGAATGGAGGAAAATATCTATCATTTAGCATAGAAATAATGGCCAAAAAAAATCTTTTTTCCATAATAATGTTTCCTGTGGGAACATCAGAATATTAAGTACAAACAGTTCTTCAATGCAAGGTTGTGTGTAAAAATTTAAACTTTCACTGCTTTTGCAATAACAAACATATGGACACTGCATTTTTATATATTACAATTTAAGTAAATTTTGTTTAAGTACCAGACAAATTTCCATTATTTAATAAAAAATGAATTTTTATGTATATTATGATCCCCTCAATAAATAATAAAGTTTTTGATTTCTGACAGCTCTTTGCTTTATCCAAACAATCATTCAAAAGGTGATCGAGAGGATTAGTGGAATGTTCCAGAGGTCTGCTTCACTTTGTGTTTCCCGATAGATTTCTTTCTCGAGATTCTATGAATGATGAGTATAGATTTCATATATAACATAAGAGCAACACTTCTTTCTACTTTCAGGTTGGACCACAAAGTCCTGCATCTTTTACTGTTACTGGCCTAACTCCAAAAAAGAAATATAAAATAAGAGTAAAAGCTGTGAATAAAGAGGGAGAATCAGAGCCACTGGAAACATCCGATGCAATATTAGCAAAGAATCCTTATGGTAAGAATTATTAATAGTTTTATCATGTCTTTCCATCTTATGTATCTTAATTACAATTATCATACTAGGTACATTTTTTACATATTGAATAAATTTAATTTATTATACTAAACCTATTGAAAAATTACTGATGTCATGCAACAATCTAACAGTCAAATAGTAAACAATTCCTCTTCTGTCTAAATGATTAGTAAAGGTTCTCCCCTGAATTTAACTATAAACATTCATAATGCTTTTATTTGCACTTGTGCTGTAGTGAGAAATCTAATGATGGCATACCTATGATTCAGTTAGCAACAGTCTAGTAATTTGTGATAAGTCCGATTAAGTAATAACTCTTAATATGAATTTGTATTACTAACAATGTATAAGTTGTAAAGAAGTATAATAAGCAGGTGAGATATGTTTCCATTAGTGATTTTGAAAAAAAATGTAACAAAGGTTTGATTCATAAGTTTGTTTATTCTCCATACGAGAATTTTGTCCTCGAGAAAAAAAAAATTAACTGAGTTATACTAATTTATGAATAAATTTATAATAAATAAATAAATTTATTTATAATAAATAAATTTATTTAATATAAATTTATTTATTATAAATTTATTTAATAATAATTTATTATAATAATTTATGATTAATTTGAAATTGAAAATATATGATCCAACAAAAAAGAAGCTTCTCTTAAATTATTAAATATTGGAAAAGTACATATATTAATTAAAATTTGTTAACTGATCAAAACAAAAATTGATTTATTGACTTAACTGAGATAATAAAAAAATTCAATTTTTAGATGAACCAGGGAAACCAGGAAAGCCAGATATCATAGATTATGACAATAAAAGTGTATGTCTTAAATGGACCAAACCAGATTCTGATGGTGGACGTCCCATTACCTTTTACACTATTGAAATGAAAGACAAATTTGCCGTAGAATGGGTTGAAGTTGTGAATACTGGAAATGCTGAATGTGAAGGAAAAGTTGAAGGTCTTAAAGAAAACATGATTTACCAGTTTAGGGTTAGAGCTCATAATAAAGCAGGTGCAAGTGAACCTAGTGAGCCAACAGCTAATCATTTATGTAAACACCGACGTTGTAAGTATTTAATGATTACTCATCTGTATTTTTCATTGTAAGTAATATTAATTTTATTGTTATTTTAATAAAATACCTTATACTACCATTACTAGTCTGTATAAATAGTAAATGGCATGCTTTCATTCATCCATTTTTCAAAGACAAAAATATGTAGGTATGTGACATATATAAAATATATTCTTGCTACTGCTTTCAAAGAATTCAGATATTACTAAATCTTTACCCGATGCTTAATTATTTTTTAATTCATGAATTTCTTCAGTTAAATCATTTTTTCAGGAGGATCAATGTCATTGTTGTTTGGCATTAATAATCTGGCTTTAATTTCTTCATTTTTAGTCTCACTCAGTAATTCACAAAAATGCTTGGCTCTGATCACAAGGCTTTTTCCTTTGATTATATTACCATTCCTTTTTTGGAGGTTCCACTTTTAGTTAAAAGCTATAATGTATGTATCTTATAGCTCCTTAGAATTTGTAGCTCTTATAGCTCCAGTTTCATTATTTATATCTAAATCTTCAATTGTTTCTATTTTGGAAAAATTGGGAACTAATCAACGTTTTTAGTATCACTTAAAGAAATTGAAATCATTACAAGCACGTCTCTGTAAACTAATGATATCAGTCAGTCATATTACTATTCCATTATTAAAAGTTGAGTATTGTAAGTTTAATAGTAAAACAATGAAGGAGTTAATGCAGTAATCACTTCATTTTTTAACTTCTAAAATGCTTATAAACAAATGTTGCTTACAAATAAAATAAATTTAAGGTTTTATAGACCTTGTAGATCATCAGCCACCTGAACCAGCCTTTTCCACTTCTGCCTTTCTTAGGCTTTGCTTTTTCAGTTTGTTACATGTAGCTCTGCAGTATCTTCGTTGATTCTATCTATCAATCTGTTTTTAGTCCTAGCACAAGGCATTCATTGTCATTTATAGGCTTCTAGATTGGCTGCTTTGAGCAACATGTCCTGCCAATTTTAACGCCCTCACTTTCATATTATGAGATATAGACTGATCAGTTTATGTCAGCAGTCCTTCATTTATTATTACTCTAGATTGCTCCTGTTATCATTCGTAAGACTTTTCTCCCGATATTTGAATACTTTTTTCTAGGATGCTAGTTAGTCTCCAGGTCTCAGAGCCATATAACCTAACTGGTTTTATCATTGCAGAGTACCTTTAAGACTAGAACCTTAATTCAACATTTATAGATATTTTTCACAGTTATATTTCTGTTCCTTAGTCATTTACTGAGGTTATAGTGGAGCCGAGATATTTAAATTGGTCTACTCTTGGAAACATTTTTTCCTTCACTTCAGATCTTGTTGTTGGGGTGGATTTTTATGGCTTACGATCATATATTTAGTTTTATCTTCATTCACTTGATTCACGTATCAGAGTCTTAGTGATTCAGTCAATATCTTCTTGAAATCTATCTACTTTGACTATTTCCAAGCATAGCTATATCATCTGCATATCCTAGGATTTTCTAAATCATTCCAATATCCACTTCTTTATTTTCACTTAATGTTGTTCTTATCATCTTCTGTAGTGCTATGTTGAACAAGATTGGTGAGAGTCCACCTTCTTGACTCAAACCAATTCATTTAAAGGCCTCAGATACATCTTGTATCAGGACTCGGCATTCAGGGTAATTGGTACACAATTTTGTCAATTTCACTACTTCTTCTTTTGACTCCCAGCTCAGTCATCATCTTCCAGACAAATTCTGTCCACCCAGTCACAGACTGCTTTGAAGTCTACAAATAAGGTATGCACATCTTGAGCTACTCCCCATAGTTTTTCGCACCTGTTTGAGGAAGAAGATCTAGTCTAAAATATTCCTATGTCTTCTGAATCTGACTTGGTAGTTGCTTATTATATTTTTATAATACAGATGATTCCGGTTTTGCAGGATATTAGTAATTACACTGTTACTGAATATTATTATATAAGCCCCAGTCTCGGAGCTTTTCCTCTTCTTATTCAACAAGCTCGGGTGCAAGGTCTATCTGTCATATTGATGACATAAAAAGTTGTTGAAGATATGATGTGACTTAAGGGCTAAATGCCGTCTCTTCAGTAAGCTGGCAGTCTGCAGTCCCTTTCCCATGGGAAGCTATAGGCAGAGTCCATAGGTGGATCCAGCCGATCTTAAAGGGGGGCTGCAGTCCTAATGGGGGGGGGCTGCAGCCGCACAGCCCTACATTTGGATCTGCTAATCAGCTTTTTTACCTTTATGTTCCTTTTTAACAACAAAAATTCTACTTGTTCTGCACATTATATGTTCTTTAACTTGTTTCCTAACATTAAGGAAAGTCAAATTCTATCTTTAAATGACCAAAAATTTTCCAAAGGGAGGGGCTGCAGCCCCCACAGCCCCCCCCCCCTGGATCCGCCAATGGCAGAGTCCCATGAAGCATCAATGGGGGCAGCCATAGTTCATCTGAATGTTGCAAGCTGCAGTGAGGCCAGATAATATGTAAGAACCTAAATGCGGTGATAATTCTGGTTTTGTTTCCTATCCTCTTTTTTGAATATGGAGTTGTTGAATTCTGAAGATCATCAAATAAATTATCCTCTTTCAGATAAATATTCTACTGTGGTAAAAAGTGTGAGCGGCTTCATATCACTGGCCTTTAAAAGCTACATGTGCCAGCTACAAGGTCCAGGTGCTGTTTCACATTTAATGGGACAGCCGCTACTTTTCTTCCATTCCTTGCTGAGGGTTCGGCTTGGGGTTCTTCACTACACTACCCTCTCCCACCATAAACTACTTTATACTTTTGTTTATGAGGGTCTCATAATGCTTTCTCCAGATAGCCTTCCTAATTGGTCGAAGAATAATGTATTTACTGGTGTCCTCAAGCTCCTTAGTATGCCCCTAGTTTCTCTGGCTCAATTGAAACCCATAGTTCGATCAATTTTCTCCTTTACAAGTGTATCCTTAAAAAATTTATTCAGAACTGGATAGGCGATTTAGTCCTGGACCTATTCAACATTAAGTGTTACTAATATGCTTCTTTTTCAACTTAAACCAAATCCGACACCTCCTCAGACCACCAATCTGGTTGTTTTCTATTTTAATCAACCCCTAAAGACTCACAAGCTGCTGAGTAAATGTATTCTCTTAAATGGTCATTTTTTTCATAAAGACTGTTTCCTTGGCTGAAGTCAATTATCTCCCCCGGCTGGTGTAAAACCCCTTAACACTGTCTTCCACAAGTAGGTAAAGCTTATACTTTGAAGAAATAATGCTGTCTGTTCAGCAGGATTCCACTTTTGGTGTGTTTCACCTACTATTCCATGAAAATAATCTCTACCTGGAGCAAATAGAGATCAGTTCCACATTCCCAAACCCTGAAAACCTTTCACTTTACAACATGATTTTTGCCTGGTGATACAATAATTCAGTATAAAGTAATGGAAGTCAGGCTTACTCCTTATAAGGCTTATCAGTGAATAGGTTTGTGCTGAAAGATTTTTTTTAAATCTGCTAATCAAACATCTCGCATCTATCAATAACCTCTTTCCGTTGTTAGTGATCTGTATTTTTCCAGACCTCCCAACATCTCTGCTTTTTACTTGGTTTTCAACCAGTGCACTGAAATTCTCAAGAATGATGCCTTTTTGGCTCCCATAGAGCTTCTCTAATGCAAGCTTAAAATCTTCTTAAATTGTATTCTTTTTTTGAGTAGGCTCATTATTTTATAATCTTAGTATTTTTAAGCCTGTATTCATTTTAGGCAATTTACATATATCTTTTTCTTTAGATAAAAAATAATAATTTTATTATTTGCAACAAAGTTGATAAATGCTAAAAATATAATATAAATGACTTAAAGATTAAGTAACCTAGCAAAACCTGTTATTTAATTAAGTAATGTTTTATGGCTGAAAAACTTGGAGTTTGGGCAATGGCCTGATCCTCTGTTCAATATCTTTTGAATATATTTCATCTAAACATGCACAATAATCACTATTATCTTTCACCTAAGATGTTGGCAGATTGTAATATTTACCAATAAATAAATAAAAAAAGGGGGAAACCAGGACTCTACTTGAGAATGCAGTGATACCATAATAATTATTTTATTTTCAAAAACAATAGTGCATAATATTAATTTTCAATACTTTTTTTTTTTTTTTAGTACGACCCAGAATTGATAGAGAAGGAATGCTCAGTGTCACTATAAAGGCTGGCAGAACCTATAAGTGGACTGTAGATGTCAGTGGAGAACCCCCACCAACTCTAACATGGAGTTGGAGGGATAATATTCCTTTGGTAACGACTGAAAGAATAAAAATTGAAAATGTTGATTATCAAACAGTATTTACAATAATAAATGCAGTAAGAAAAGATACTGGAAAATACACCCTTTTAGCAGTCAATGAATCTGGAAAAGATGAAGCAAGTTTAGAACTTACTGTGCTAGGTGAGAATGATTTGTTTAAAATACAAATATTAATTACGGTTTTATTGGAAGCATGGTCACTTTATATTATTATTTTTTTATTTCATCATTATTCCAATTTTCAGGTAAGCCCAGTAAACCAGAAGGTCCTTTAGAAGTATCGAATGTGACTAAAACAGGCTGCAAGGTCCAATGGAAGAAACCTAATGATGATGGTGGAAGTCCTATAAGGGAATATGAAGTTGAAAAGCTAGATCTTGCAACTGGGAAATGGACAAGAGTGGGTAAGGTTCCTGGTGACAAAGAAGAACTCAACATCACTGGACTTGAACCTGGAGCTGAATATAAGTTTCGAGTTACTGCTGTTAATGATGAAGGAGACTCAGAGCCCTTGATTACAGATAAATCTATTATAGCTAAAAATCCATTTGGTAAATATAAACGATATTATTGTTTATTGATAAAATAATTTGTATTTATTAATAAAATGAACACTTATAATATTTTTTTATCTGTAAATGCGACTTGCAATGCAATACATTCTATGCCATAACAAGTTATTGAATCAATACATTTTGACTGGTTATTTTACACAATATACAGTTTGTTTACCACTTTTGAGATATTATTTATGGCTTGTTATATGTCATTAAGGAAGATATTCTATCATGGAAGTACTACTCTCTTCAAATTCAGAACAGCATTTTTCAATGCCACTATTTTACCATCATAATATTTCAACAGTTCTTTGATGGCGATGCATCCTTGAAGTTGTGCAATAGTTATATGTCTGTTTTTCCTGAACCTGGCTGAGAGGTCTTCACATCGAAGTGTGAATATATTCTTCAGATAAATTGGGATAATAGATTTACAGTTTCTAAAGCTGCTTGTTTAAGTTCAATTCTGGAGAAGAAATAATTAGGTTTTGAATGTTAAGTTTGAAATTTGAAGTTGAGAGAGATTTGTTGTAAATTTCCTGTATCTCTATTTCAATTTTCTGATTTAGGTTTGGTCCATTTTTTTATATTCATGGAATAGCATCATCTTCACTTGAATTAATTTCTGGTGAAGCATCGCGTTTCTCTATAAAGCTAGAATTACTAGCATCGCTGGGCTGTCTTCACTAGTCTTAAACCAGTTTTCAAACTCCTGGATTGAGTATGGTAAATCTGCCCGTTCCGAAACTTAACCACTTTTTTAATGAGCTTTAATTGGTACACTATTGGTGCGACTTCCTTGTATTGCTCCCTTTCTTCTTTTGACCTATCATGTGATATTCTATATCCTAATTCTATCAACTTTTTTGCTGATTCCATAACTTCAAATTTTTGAACAGAATTTAATCAAAACCGGCCTCAGGCCAACCCTTTTACCTATTTGGATGCATTCTTCTATATTTTTAAGATGTTAGTTACTTTTTTATAAAGTGAATTTCTTTCAGTTTCGTTTTCTTCTGAAATGTTAAACATCAAAATATTTCTTTGTCTCTCCTTCAATTAGATTCGTTTTATCTGTATCTCCTGTAGCTCAATTTTTTCTCTTATAATTGTAGTTTGTCTTTTACTTCCTTTAAGCCAGTCATGCACATCTCCAAATATTTCACAACAGTAGCCAGATTATTGTTAATAGCTGTGGTTTGTGTTGAGTTATTTAAAATCTCATTGCGAATATCGTTGAGACTTTTTTGTATATCAATTAAAATGGTCTTGCTCATTGCTATATATATTTAAATTATATTTATGTATGCGACTAATGTTATGGTCCTCTACTATTATCGCTATTAGTATACGCTAGGTGAATTAACAGCTATGGCAGTGGGGGGCTGCAGGAAAATTCCTTACCATCTGATAAGCAGCCAACTCTCTGCAAAAGGCTGTTATGCTGATAAGTGAGAATATCAAACACTTATCAGTTTACCTTCCCAATGACTATATAACTGCCTTAAGAAACTCTATCCTATGTATAACCAACATTCACAGTACTGTTTCTTAGCTTCACATACATAGGGATTATCCCTTAAAGCAATATGTTTAGTGGAAGGAATTTTTAGAGTTCTATTCTTCTCAATAATCTTAATTAGAGGAGACTTTATAGCTTCAACACAACAAAGTCCATTCTTTATAATGCTGTCCAACATGTTTAACCGACTGGCAGCTTTCTTGTTGCCTTAACCCAAAAATTAAACATTGATTCTTCAACGATTTCAGTGGACTTTGAAATCTAATGGGATTTATAACCGGGTTCTTCAAAATAATATCTAGCAACTCAAAATAAATATCTGTAAAGACCATTCATTTTTACTGATATAAGTAATACAAATCCATCAGCCAATGATATACATCCTGTTATCCATAAAGAGGTAAAATTTTATTTAAACCGGGTTCTTCAAACTGCCCTGTGAAAAAAATTTTACCTCTTTATGGATAACAGGATGTATATCATTGACTGAGGGATTTGTATTACTTATAACAGTAAAAATCAATGGTCTTTACTGATATTCATTTAGAGTGATTTAGAGTACGGTAAGTGATAACCCAGCTATATTTACAAATATTACATCGCTAGGTAGTAGTGTTATTGATCTAGTATGTTGTGGTTTAGAAAAAATTAATAATATTTATGACCTCATACTTGACAACATCAGTACTCCTTCAACTCACTTTCCGGTCAAGGTTATTTTGACAATACCGTTGAATTATAAAATAAACAATAACAAACATAATTATGCAAATGATTTTAAATTAGAGTGGGAGCCTTTAGAAGTGAAAATGTTTAGGGAAAAAATGCTGTTATCTCCTAAAGCCGGTGGAAAATATATAAAAGGAAATATAAATGAGCTATATCAGAATTTAACCAAGACGATTTTTGCAAGTTCGTGTGGTACGGTTCAAAGATTGAGATGGAACAAAGGACATACCATCAGTAAACCATGGTTTGATCAAGAGTGCCGTACTGCAAAAAATGAAACAAAGATTAAATTACTGAATTTTAAACAAGGGAATTATACAATAGAATTAAAAGACATTTACATACAATCTAAACGTACTTATTGCTATTTGATCAAGCAAAAGAAGCGTCAATTTCTAAAAAATTTAATGATACAGTTGGCTGATGTAGCTAACTCAAAGAATTTTTGGGAAACGGTTAACTAATACCGGTATAAAGCTCAGTTTATTATATGTACATATATATATATATATATATATATATATATATATATATATATAGAGAGAGAGAGAGAGAGAGTGAGTGAGAGTTTTTGTGTTTGTAAAAATATGGAGTCCAAAGGTTAAGAACATAATGTATTAAATCTATTTCTTGTATCATTTACTCTGTAAGCTCTGAACCCTTAAACTGCTCTAGCGACAGTAATTGGGGCAGTGATGTCTGTTCCCTCACTACTATGGCCACAATAAGGCAGTGATGGCTGTGCTCTCTTTGCTCTTCCCGCCAAAATTGAAGCAGCACTCTACCCATTTTTATACCAATTCAATGAAAGCCACTTGTGAGATAAAACCCCTACGACCTGGACTGTTTTTTACCAAATCCTCTCACTTAACTCCATTTGACAATAGTATTTTAAATTTAGAATTGAAACAATGTGAGCTTGCTTGTGTGGTAACCCACTTCCAATTTTACTACCCAAAAATGAATTAACATAATTATTAAACAAAAATTGATTATTTTTTGTAAATTAAAGAAAATTTAATGATATCATTTTTAATTTTCAAATGAATTAAAATTAAATTAAAAGTAAAATGAAATAGCTTTTAAGTCTATCAGTTGTATATTTAATGTCCTCATCAAAGAGGATAGGGAACTTACAAATAAGAAAAAAGATGCTGTTGTAAAAGCAAGGAGGAAAAGTTGGTGAGAGATGATTGCTAAATCGACCTCCTACTTGGGGTAGGCTAGCCACATTTCTCTAAGCAATGCCACTATCTTTGTGACGCCAAATGGTTAAAATATTAAGATAATTGAAAAAAAAATATATAGTCAGATTACAAGTTGTGTATTTTTAACCATATACATATTTTTCATTTTGTGTTTATATTAGATTTTTTTTTAATATTTAATATTTTTTTTCAAAAGCTCTTTTCAATTCTTGTTTTAGATGAACCAGGTAAACCAGGAAAACCAGAAATAACTGATTATGATAATGAAAGTGTAAATCTTAAATGGACAGCACCTAAAACTGATGGCGGAGCTCCGATTGAAAAATATATAATAGAAAAGAAAGACAGGTAAGTACTTTTTTGGTCCCCTCATTTTAAATTCATTTGATTCATGCATTGGTCAACTTTGTTTTAGTCAATCTAAATATGCAGGTTGTATGATGAATTTTTGGTTTCTGACAAATGATTATTTATTGTCTATCTTTCTAATAATTTATGATCTAACTGCTAATCATTTTGAAACCCATATTACGGTTATTCTAAACAATCTTTTTTTGGTTGCTTCCAGATTCAAATCATTCGGTACAATGTATTTTGATTTATATTGGCATTAAGTTTTTGAATGCATAATTTCTTTTTTTCCCACATTTTAAAAGGATTGTATTTAAAATATCTATGTATGAGAATTCATGCCCTATTTAGTTTATTCATAGCTTAGCATAGGGCAGCAATAGCCTCTATAATGAATGAGACAAGAGCATAAAAGACCGAGATAAGTTGGACATGGCATTTCCAGGGCTTGCTGAAGGGTAGGAAGAGTACAATGAAGATATAAATCTGCAGAACTTTGATTTACATGTGAGCACAACAGTGGATATGAATTGGAAGCACCACCTTAGAAGAAGATTATGGAAGTGCTCTTTAATATGAAACCTTTTAAAGCTTCTAGGGTATATCTAGGGTATATCAGCATTACTATTGAAGTATGGCTGAAAAGCAGTACCCAATGAGCCATATCAAATTATTTTTGATGCATGAATGAATGAGATCTTGCTTTGTGTATGTCCACGATTTATCAGATCTTAAACAAAGATGACAAATGTGAAAATATCAGATATAGCCTTCCTAAGGGAGCAGGGTTGCTCAGTGTGTGACTGTACTAGTATACCTGACACCTACTATACTGGGTTTGAGTCTAAATGTGGAGGTATAACATTCTGTTATAACTGCCATGGACTGATGCTTGAGTCGTATATCCTTCTGGGGCATACCCCAGCCTATTATAATTAAATAATTAAATATAATTAGTCAATTTGAAAAAAAACCTGGAAGCTGAGTGTTATCTTGGTCAGTTCACCACTTTGCACCACTTTTGACTAATAAACACCTCTTTAGAAACCACTGTATCCACACCTTCATCTGAATTGTATCCTAACAATTCAGAAACTCGGTTTATATTTAACAGCTATTCCTCAATGTTTTTGAACGTTCTAATCAGTTAAAAAATTCTTAAATAATTTTTTTGTTTTTTCACAGGTTCAAACCAGACTGGGAATTTGCTGCTGAATTTCCTGGAGATGTCACTGCTGGGAAAGTTGGTGATCTTAAAGAACAAGCTGAATTTCAGTTTAGAGTTGTTGCTGTAAATAAAGCAGGACCATCAGAACCCTCTGATAATACAGATTTGCATAAAGTTAAACATAAAGCATGTAAGTTTTAATTTTAACTTATGTTAAAAATTAATATAATTCTTTAAGGATTTAGATTAATAAAAAAATGAAATTTCATTAATTATAAGAATCACATTTCTCATAATTACTTAGGTTAATAAAGTAATGAATTTTCATTAACTAAAAATATTTATATTATTTTTTGCATTTTTAATTTAAGTCTTTTGTTAGATTTGGGACCACAGGTTAAAAAACTAAAATCCTAGTCTTTATTTTATCTGGCAGAAGATAAAAGTCTCTTGGCTGAACCTGCCCGCTAGGGAGCGCGTCCTCCAGGTGGCGGATGGGGGATTCCTCTTAGGAGGGGTGGTCTGAATAAAGACACGTGGACCAACAGGTACCCAGTGCTGGGGGGTATAGCCCAGCCACCCTTCCTCCTGAGGGTATACAAATACTCAGGAGGCCAGTTGTCCCGAGGATACGGGGCCTTTAGCATCGGGCCAATCACCCATCTAGAGTAATTCTATTCAAAGAAATATAAGCAGCCTCAGATTTGGACAGTCAAATGGTTACAAACACGGCAGGAAAAAGGACTTACGATTAGCTAATTGGAATATAACGTCACTTACGGGTAAAGAGAGAGAACTGGTGGAGGAACTAAAAAGATGTAAAGTGGACATTATCGGGCTAAGTGAAGTGAAGAAGAAAGGGAGTGGATTGGTAAAACTCCCAGAAGATTACAGCATGATATACTCAGGAGTTAATATAGGACAAAGAGCCAGAGAAGGAGTCGGCTTTGTCCTGAAGGATGAATTATTTGATAGAGTAGAAGCCTGGGAACCCATATCATCTAGAATTATCACCATGGACATCGTGCTCACCATCGGAAAAGTCTCCATAAAACAGGTATATGCCCCTACTGTAGATTCTGCCACGGCAGATAAAGACCAGTTTTATGAGGACCTGCAGAGAACAGTAGACAATGTAAGGAACCGGAATAGAATGATCATAATATTCGGAGATTTAAATGCAAGAACAGGTCGGGACCATCAAGCAGCCTTCGGAGCGATGGGTATATGGGAAGGTGAAGACTGCATCAATAACAATGGTGTCAGGCTAATTGAGTTCTGCGTGGAAAATAATATGCTTATTGGAAACTCATGGTATAACTATAAGACGATCCATAAAATCACATTTGAAAGAGTCAATGGAAGAGTCACCAGAAGCAGCATTATTGATTATTTTATCATGGATAGGGAACTCAGGCAGTAAAGTTATACGAGGAGCAGAATTGAATACGGATCATAGGCTACTTGTTGCTGACACCAAGATACTAAAACCGCGGAAAAAGATAGCCAAGACTTATAATAGGATAGCTGTCAACAAGTTAAGAGCTGAGGAAAAAGAGCAGGCTTATGCAAGTCGTCTTCAAGTTTATCTTCAAGAAGTTAATGGGGATGCAGATGTTGACACTATTTGGGCGCAAATCAGATGCAGTATACTCAAGGCGGCCGAGGAAGTATGTGGTTCACAGCAAATAAGACCTACTACTAAGAGAACTAGGTGGTGGAGTGAGGAAGTGAAACAAGTCATATCTGCAAAGAAAGCGGCCTGGAAACAGTACTGTAAAACCAAGTCGCCAGAAGACAGGGCATTTTACATAGAGAAAAGGAATGAATCTAAAAGAATAGTAAAGGAAGCCAAGAAAAAATCTTGGGACGAATTCGGGCTAGAACTGAATAAAAACTATAAAGAAAATATAAGGAAATTCTGGCACATCACAAGAGCACTAAGGAACAAAAAAGCAAAGCCTGTGAGAAGTGTAAGAGATGAGCATGGCATACTGGTGACAGAAGACAAGGAGGAATCATTTTCAAGAAAAATTCAGAATGGAAGAAAGGCAGTGAAATTTTCGGGATTGCCGCAGAAGAGGTAGAACAACTGAACCAGAAGTCCCCGACATGGATAACACCATAGAAGAGGAAGAAATCGAAGCAGCCATTGCTAAAGTAAAGATGGGAAAAGCGGCTGGGCCAGATGGGATTGCACCCGAATTTATTAAATATGGGGGAAATGAGCTGGTCAAGTGTCTCCAAACACTATTCCAAAAGGTTGGGGATCTCAAAAGGATACCAATTGAATGGGAAAACAACATCATTATCCCAATCCATAAGAATGGAAGTCAAAGTATATGCGATAATTACCACCCCATATGTCTGTCATCAGTGGTATACAAAGTATACACTAGGATCTTGGAACAAAGACTAAGGAAATTGGTTGAAGAAGAAGTGGAAGAAGAACAGGCAGGTTTTAGGCCCGGTAGGCAGACACAGGACCATATCTTCTCCCTGATAATGATTGTAGAGAAGGCATGGGACAGAGCTAAAGCAGTATACCTAGCTTTACTAGATCTTCGGGCGGCTTTTGACCATGTTCCCAGACAGGAAATATGGAATGCATTGGAAGATAGGAGAATCCCACGAAATCTCTTAAGTGCCATAAAGTCAGTTTATCAAGCACGAAAGGGAATAATAAGGCTAGCCGGCACTGAGTCCGGGCCATTCCATTTCTATAGGGGAGTTAAACAGGGGGATAGCCTGAGCCCTCTACTGTTTATAATCTTCATGGATGCCATATGGAAATTTTGTAAAAAGAGAACACCCAGAGCAATCGTGGGATACTGGAATATGACCCCAGTGTTGGCACAGGCACTATTGTACGCGGATGATGTGGTATTGGTTGCGGATACTGCTGAATCTCTTCAAGTCGCTGTGGATGAGTGGCAGGAAGAACTGACACTCAGAGGCATGCAGATCAATGCCTCCAAAAGCAAGGTTATGTATGTATGACGAAGGAATGAGCAACTTAAAATAATTTGCAATGGAGAAACTCTTGAGCAAACCGATACCAGGGAACAATGATCTGCAAGGATGGAAGAATAGACCAGGAGGTCCTGAATAGAGTCCAAAAGGTCAATGGAATATTCTACCAAATATCCATGACATTCATTGGAAAGCAGGAATTGAGTAGGAAAGCGAAGATCCTGCTATTCAAATCAGTTTTTCTCCCAGTGTTACTATATGGATCGGAAAGCTGGACACTCTTGGACCGCTGTGCCAGCAAGGTTGTGGCTGCGGAAATGAGATTCCTACGGTAAATATTGGGAAAAACCAGGCGAGACCGAATTAGGAATGAAAGAGTGCGTGATGAACTAGGAGTTAGATCCGTCCTAGAGAAGATTCAAGAGAGACAGCTAAAATGGTTCGGGCACGTTAATAGAATGGGGGATGACCGTAAGGCTAGGTGGCTTCTAGAAGCAAGACCGGGAGGAAGGCGTCCTCAAGGCAGGCCAAGGCTCATGTATGCAGACCTGATTGAGAGAATTGGCACAGCGAGAGGGAGCACCATGCCGGAGATGAAAAGGCTTACACAGGACAGGGACCGTTGGACAAGATGGTCAGAAGCAACTACTCCACGCTTAACAGCAAATAGGAGATAGTGAAAGAAGAAGAAGATAAAAGCACTAATAAATATCACCAGCCTGACATCTACTAAATAAATGGTAGTATGGGGGCTGTGAGGTATAAAATTACTCACTTCTAAATCCATTCTCGGCATGTAAGGCTACCTTTTGTTTCCTTTCCAGCCTACTCAATGAAAATATGAGTTTAAAATTTAAATAATTATAATTTAACAGGTAGCATGAATAAGTTATAAATTAGTAATAGAGTAAATTCAGAGTTAAAATATACTAATCTCATTGTTTTTTCAAAGATGAACAGATGTTCAATACATGAAAATATTTCATTTGTTAATTGATACCATATTACAATATACAGGAAAACGGATACTTGTCAGTTTTCAGGGCAGAACAAACTGCTATCTGCGATATTACAATATAACGTGACACACTGATAAGACCTTGTTGTTTTTTATGTTTATTAATTGAAATACCTTATACTATTACGTTTAAATAATTAATAGAACCAAAACTAATAATCACTAATAAAACAAGGAGCATATTTTATTAACTTTGGAACCGTGACTGCTTGGCATGGCCTATTTCAACAGTTTATGTGACCACAAACTCCCATCCTGTCCTTTTCAGTTAAAAAGGGCTTTAATTACCTTTAATTAATCCCAGCTTTCAACTTTCGACCCCCAAGGGGCCTATTTCAGTTGAAGCTGCACTTCAAAAGTCCTACCAAATAAACAACAGAAAATAAAGCAACAAAATTATGAGCCCTAAATGAACAAAAACCTACAAAATAAAATAACCAAGCACAACACAGAGATAAGAAAATGAGATGGTAGGTAGTAGAGAATGGCATGTTTAATAGGTTATGTTGCTAACTGTCCTGAAAACCAGAAAGAACCTAAAGAGCTTATGGGGGTTATGCCTTATGATGCAGGTTTCATTTTTCCAGTATTTAGCATTACATTCTTGCTCATTACATTTAATTTTTACTTTCTTTTTGTATCCATAACTAAGTGTAAGCATAACTTTAACTGTTGACACTTATGGTACTAAAATAATAAAAATAAATCATCCCAAATTGAAATAATATCTTGGCCTTCCTGCTCACAAAAAAGACAAATAATTTTTATTCTAGTATCATGAACAATTTATTACAATTAATAATCATAATCTTCTGTTCATAATTTTTTTTTCATTTTTTCTTTGAAATTGCCATTCATACAAATAAACTGAAATAACAAATATTTAGATTTAAAAACATTTTAAAGTTTAACTATCCTTGATATATTTTTGTTTATTCCAGTGAAACCTCGAATCGATAGAACAAATTTGAAAAATATTGTACTAAGAGCTGGTAAAATGGTAAAATATGATGTTAATATCCGTGGAGAACCACCACCAGATGTAAAATGGATATTTTCCAACAAAGAGGTATATTGCAGTCACAAAAGTAATTTTATTTATTTTCATTTGCAATTACAATGAAATATTGAATTATATAGGTACAGAATACGAACAATATAGAAGTGGTGAACATTCCATACAATTCAAAACTGACACTTACTGACGTTGTAAGAAAACAAACTGGAATATATAAAATTATTGCTGAAAATCAACACGGAAAGGATGAAGCAGAAGTTGAAGTTACAGTATTGGGTAATTATTATTATACCACCGATTAATCATAAAGAAATAAAACCTCTTTTAAGAATTAACCTTTAAAAATAGGATATTTTTGAATGAATGATAGTGAATGAAATGAATAATGAAAAGATAGTAAACATATAAATATATAAGACAATTATTTGTTTTTAATCTTTATTAATATGCCTTTAGTTTGTTTTGTTTTGAGGCGTGATTATTTATTCTTTTGTGCAGTGTTGTTGCATATTTCACACGGAGGTGCTTCAAGGCCTCTTAGGAGATAGTCATGCGTAAACAGTCAAAATCCAATTTGGAAAAGCATCACTTCTTCCCTCCTTGACGTTCTGCAACTTTTTTTTTTCATCAATTTTTATTTCTGCTAATTTACTATCCATGCTCATCCAATGTTTCTCCCATTCTAATATTTGCGTTTTCTTGGCATGCTTTACCTAGCCTTCTAAGGTTATCATTTTTCCCTGACTATTCTTAGCATTTCTTTACTGGCCAAATGGGCTGCTGGTCGGCTTTTTCATTTCCAGCAATGCTGGAGTGGGATCCATGCAAAAATTACAAATCACTCTCTCCCTCCTTAAAGGCATTGGTGTAGATGAAATTGAAGTTTATTATATAAATCAAAGTTATATTTCCCCTTAGTTCAAAAAAGATATTTGACTTTCTATTGGGTTACTCTTCTAAAACCTGGCCATTGATTTATCTATCATTGGACTTTCCATCTTCAATCGGGGTATTTTCAATTGGGGATGGGTCTAATGATGCTAAGATTTAAATTGGGTATATATATATATACATGTCCTGAAGCTGAATTGTTTTATAGGAAGAGCATGCTTACTCTCCAAGGCATTTTTTAATCTATTGACCACCATTCTTTACTGAATTTTTGAAATGCACGAGATTAAGGAAATAGGCCAATAGTCTAAAAGTTAGGTGTTGTTTTCTTTTTTTTAGACCACTACAAGGAAGATTTTTTTCTAGCTTATTGATTTATATTTTGATTGTTATATCTTATTAACTTTTCATGAATTAGAAAATATTTTTGCTTAATCATTAAGTTATTAAAATGATTAATTAATGTAGATCTCTCATAACTAACTATACTAATATTTCATTTTCTATACTTTCATCAATATTTGTTAAATAAAATTAAAGGTATTAAGATATTGGTTAAAGAATTGTTTTAAATATAATAGGTGCACCATCGAAACCTCAAGGGCCGCTTAAAGTTAAGGACGTCACTGCAAGTGGCTGTAAATTAAAATGGGATAAACCAGAAGATGATGGGGGAAAACCTGTTACTGCTTATGCAGTTGAAAAACTTGACTTGGCCACAGGAAGATGGGTTCCTGTAGGGAGAACAACTGATACTGAACTGGATGTAAAAGGCCTTCAGGAAGGACATGCTTATCAGTTCCGTGTAAAAGCAATTAATGATGAAGGTGAAAGTGAACCACTGGAGAGTGAAAGTGCAACTGTAGCTAAAAATCCATATGGTAAATTCTTTTTTCTTTTTACACAGTAGTCATAAAATGATAAAACATGGCTATATATATAAAGCTTCATGTCAATGTTTTGGGGAATTCATCAGGATTCTCTTAAATAATTATTTTTTTCACAATCATCCAAGGGCGTACCCAGGATCAAAAGTAGGGGGGGCAAGCTAAAAACTAGGGGGGGGGGGGCAAGCTAAAAACTAGGGGGGCAAGCTATGGTCGTTCAGGTTGTAACACCTTACCGCGGAAGAGGTGAATGAAATCAAAATTATGTATAATTATAGCAGTGCTTTATAAACCATGTTATTACAATTATTTGCTTGAAAAAAATGTATTCTATTATTGCTTCCAGTCTTAAAAGCCTAAAAAATTATTGCTTCCAGCCTTCCAGGGGGGGCAGCTGCCCCCCCCCCTGCCCCCTGCTGGGTACGCCCATGCAATCATCTCATTATCCTGTGTTTGCATGTTTAAAACATCTTGTCAATCTATAATTTATATAAATTGCTGTTGAAAATAAAAATAAAATTCATTTGGATGGTTATAGTTTTGTTTAATCATATTGCCATTCTATTTATTTGAATTATGATTCAAGCTTGTTTATTAATTGACTATAGATATTTTTAAAAAAAGAAATTTAAAAATATTAAGTTATCATAGGTGTTATTTTGGCAGTTTATGAACACTCTGAAAGGCGAGTGAACATAGAGGTCTTAACTCCCTAACTTATATTATAATATGTTAGAAAATCTATTTATTAATTTTAGATGTTGCATCTAAACCTGGAACTCCTGAGGCAGTAGACTGGGATTCTGATCGTGTTAAATTGAAATGGGATGCCCCTAAATCTAATGGCGGAGCTCCTATAACTGGTTACATTATTGAGCAAAAGGAAAAATTATCTGGTAATTGGGAAGAGGTTTTGACGACCACAGTAAGTATGTCCTCCCAATGGGTAATTAAATCTTCAAGGTTGATTATGACTCTTTATTTCTGCATTGATTTGAAAGAAGATATCTGAGAAGTGGCCCATTATTATTCAATGCTTTCAACTTATTTCTTTATTAATAATAAAGGAAGTATATTTTGATAAATAGAATTGATCCTTTTACTTACTATTCAAAAACTTTAAGAAAATCATGCTGTAATCCCAATTATGTAAATATTATGAGACATCCAAATAAAATGTCAATAAACATCTATGAACACATTTATATATATATATATATATATATATATATATATATATATAAATGTTAATAAAGAGCATCCCAGACTCATTATTCCAGGCTAATATTTCTGCAACCATTTGAGATAAACTAATGCAAACATTTTCTGTAGGTAGGAATTTAAAGAACCCACAAAATGATATGATGGATATCCCATTTTTTTAATATCTCATGCTCATTTATCAAGAAAATTGTCTGAGGCCTTATAATGAATGATGTCATGTCCATCATTCTTTAACTTACTTTTTTCTGAAAAAAGGGAAGCAAGTCTATCAATATGCTAATATAAAATGCGTGCCAATTTGTAGGGTTGGATAATTGTCGAGGAAAGAAAAAAAAAAACTGCATTACCATGAAAGGAGAAATTTAATTTAAGAGAGAAAGGAACTAAAAGATAGTACCTAGGTGGGAAAACATTAGACATTAAAATAGTAATAACATATGCTGTATAATATACATGTGCATGCAAGATAAAGCAAAATTGCAGAGATATTAGCGTCATTACATATCTTTTAAAAATATATGTGATTGTTTATTGATATATATGGTGTGTAGTATAGCAACCCTGTGTATTTGGGCTACTGCTTGTTATAAAAACAAAACAAAACAAAGTATTTCACTCTCTAAAATAATGAGGATATAGGTTTAAACATGTTGGGATATAAGATAGAGTAATTTAATTGATTTAATTAATTAATTAATTGGTTTAACACAAACTTTTTATTTTCTTCCAGTATAAATGAACCACTTCAAACTTATTTTATCTTAAATTAAAATTATAGCTTTTAACAAAAAAGGTGCTTTTAATACTGTTGTTTTAATAATAAAGTCTAAAATAATGAGAACATTGGCAGAATTAAAAGCAAGCAATTGATTATTGATGTATGATAATACTACAGATTATTTTAAAATTGTGCATTTCTTTAAATCCAACTGTATTTTATTCCTATCACTCCACTCATTTAATTTATTTTGTTATCAAAATGTCATCTAATGAGGAGGATTTCAAAATGATGATGATTTTCAGAGTATTAAATGAATAATCATAAAATAGGATAATCTCACCAAAATAATGAGTATATGGCATGTAAAAATGTTGGGTAAGGTAAATTAACAAAACTATTGTTTTTTTACTTCAAAGGTGGTATTATTACTGATATATGTAATAGCTTAAAAGAATTTTTTTAAATTAAATTATTCACTACTCATTTAACAAAAATCTTTGAAAAATTTGAATGATATGTTTAAGCAAAAATCGTCTTCAGTTCGGAATATAACCAGGTAGCTTTCTGATTATTCTGTTAACCCTCCTCGAAAATCATTATTTTGTCTACAGTATATTTTATTGAATGATAATTTAATTGTGAAATAAACAAAATGAAGGAAGTGGGAGGAATAAACTAAAGTTGGAATTAAAACAGTGCTGAATTTTCAACAATAATCATTTCCCTATTTGCTGGGATAAAAATATATGTTTTTTTTTTTTTTCTGTTTTTCTATTTTAGATTGTATTATTACAGTACATTATTAAAAGCAGCTTAGAATGAAATAATAAAATAATTTTGTTGATTCACCCTACCTAATATCCCAAGTTGTTTTAACCTATATATATTTTTTAAAAGAGATGTTCCCAGCATTTTAAGAAAAAAATAAACTAAAGAATGATGTAATACATGACATAATTCATTATAAAGTCAGTCAAAAATACAGGATGTTAATCAAGTTGTAGGATCATTTAAATGTTTGAGAGATATTATAGAATATCAAGTTTAGGACACCCTACATACATACACATCTACATTTATATATATATAGATATATATATATATATATATAAAGGTGTCTCAAACTTGTTGTGTGTGTGTGTATGTATATGTGTGTGTGTGTGTGTGTGTGTGTGTGTGTGTGTGTGTGTGTGTATATATATATATATATATATATATATATATAATACATTATACACTAATGTGTTGCTTGTTCTTATCCCAAACAATTTTCTATACTATACTAGTATTAGTATAGAATATATATATATATATATATATATATATATATAAAGGTGCCTCAAACTTGTTGTGTGTGTGTGTGTGTGTATGTATGTGTGTGTGTGTGTGTGTGTGTGTGTATATATATATATATATATATATATATATTATACATTATACACTAATGTGTTGCTTGTTCTTATCCCAAACAATTTTCTATACTATACGAGCATTAGTATAGAATATATATATATATATATATATATATATATATATATATATATATATATATATTATACATTATACACTAATGTGTTGCTTGTTCTTATCCCAAACAATTTTCTATACTATACTAGCATTAGTATAGAATATATATATATATATATATATTCTATACTAATCTGTGTCTCAAACTTGTTCTATTATACCTTGTTCTTGTCCCAAATCATTTTCTATACTATAGTAGTATTAGTATGTATATATATGTATATATATATATATATATATATATATATATATATATATATATATATATATATATACATACTAATACTACTATAGTATACATAATTATATGCTAATGTGTTGCTTGTTCTTATCCCAAACAATTTTCTATACTATACTAGTATTAGTGGGTGTGTGTGTATAGAGCATGGTTTAAAAATGTTGATATTTTTTTTAATGCATTTTTCTATCCTAATTATTAATTATTATAACTTCAAAGAGGTAGATTGAATATAATAAACCAAATTTACTCTTAACAGACACCTGTTTGTGAAGCAACTGTTACTGGACTTAAAGAAGGGAATCAGTATCAGTTTCGTGTTAAAGCAGTTAATAAAGCTGGAC
The DNA here is from genome assembly GCA_911387785.2 of Aelia acuminata. Classification (NCBI taxonomy): domain Eukaryota; kingdom Metazoa; phylum Arthropoda; class Insecta; order Hemiptera; family Pentatomidae; genus Aelia; species Aelia acuminata. The sequence goes on from OU426980.1 coordinate 18,753,419, forward strand.
CATCTGATGCTAGTGATGCTTCTAAACTTGTTACAGCAAAACCAAAGAACTGTAAGGATATATTTGCAGGCTACTATTTTAATTAAAAGTGCTTGGATCTTATTGGTGTTTATGGAAATCATTTTTTTTTATTTATGCATTATATACTTTTCAGTGAAACCATATATAAATAGAGAGAAACTACAAAAGATAACAGTAAGAAATGGTCAAATGGTGAAACTTGATGTAGATGTCAAAGGAGAACCACCTCCACAAATTAAATGGTTCTTTCAAGCAAAAGAACTTGAAAATGATTTGCGTTTGAAAATAGAAAATGAAGATTATAACACAAAATTTGTATTGAGAGATACATCCCGTGCTGATTCTGGAAGGTATGTCATCACAGCTGAAAACGTGAACGGGAAAGATGAAGCAGATGTTGAAATCAACATACTTGGTAATTTTTATCCAACTTAAAATTTTTTTAATTGGTCTGATTATTATTAATTATTTTAATTCAGCTCACTCTTATATTATTTCAGATACCATGACTTAAATTCTTTTTAACAATCAGATTCATAATTTTTATTATAATGTGGAAGTTAAACTATACAAAAATAATATCTTAACAAATATAATCTATTTACCAATATCAATAATAGCTTGATTATAAATCAATTGACTCCCATACTTTCTCACCTGCATGAGACAATGAATTAAATTATCAATGTTTAAAATTAACTATCAATAACTTACTGGCCCCTTGACTATAAATAATCTACAACCTAATCATTATTCTAAATTAATTATTAAATTTTAAAAAAAATAAAATTCCAAAAACCTTTTAGTAGTTTATTCTAACCAATATACTATTAGTAAGTTGTTAAATCAGTTGATATTGCATTGATTCTAAATTTATTTTTTAAATCCTTTGTTATAGATAAACCATCTGCACCTGAAGGTCCATTGGAAGTCACCAATGTGCACAAAGAAGGATGTAAATTATCTTGGAAACCACCAAAGGATGATGGCGGTCTTCCTTTAACAGGCTTTGCTATAGAAAAAATGGATGTATCTACAGGACGATGGGTTCCAGCTGGTTTTGTTGAGCCTAATGTAACAGAGCATGAAATTACTGGTCTTGAGCCAGGAAAGAAATATCACTTTCGAGTGGCAGCTATTAATGAGGAAGGAGAATCTCCCCCTCTTGAAACTGATACTGCAATCATAGCAAAGAACCCTTATGGTATATAAACAGAAAATCATTATGCAATATTACTGTATTTAAAATTATTTACTAATTTCATATTTAATAAACTACAATAGACATTTATACAGGGTGCGCCACAGAAACTTACTTATTTGAAAAAAATCCCGAGCGGTGAGCTGGACGGGTAGAGCGGTGGTAGGTGGAGTATCTGGCGGGGAAATTCCCCAACTTTGTTTCCCCCTCCCGTCAGTTGCAATCATGCTCACTTTCACATTTCCGGCTGCGTCAACAAACAAAACATGCGTTATTGGAGTGGTGAAAATCTGCGTGAACTTCACTAGAAGCCCCTTCATTGTGAACGAGTTACTGTCTGGTGTGCGATATCGGTAATGGGAATATTTGGTCCGTATTTTTTTTTGAAGAAAATGAAAGTGCAGTTACCGTGACTGCAGCTCGTTACAGGAAAATAATCGAGGAATTTTTTCTTCCAAGCCTCCAAGAAATGAACATTAGGGAAGTGTGGTTTTAAAAAGATGGAGGCACAGCACACACAGCACGATGCTCAATGGATTTGCTGCGACAAAATTTCCCCGACCGCCTCATCTCTCTCAGAGGCGATCTCCCATGGCCGGCACATTCTCCAGATTTGGCTCCCTGTGATTTTTTTTTATGGGGTTATTTGAAATCCCTGGTTTATGTCGATCGACCACGGACCATAGCTTATCTCAAGAATAACATTCGCGACGCCATTGCCAACATACCGATTGATATGCTGCGAAGAGTGGAGAAGAACTTCAGAAATCGACTTAATCAGTGTTTGCACAATAGAGGTCACCATTTAACAGATGTGATTTTCAAGACTGCATGAAAAAAAACTTGCAACTTTGTATATTAAATTAAAAAAAGAATTAAAACAATAACTGAAGTACTTTTATTTTTATTGACCTTTCAAATAAGTAAGTTTCTCTGGCGTAAATCTAAGTAAATAAGTAAGTAAATCTACATTTACTATATAGTCACAAGTATAAAAATTATTATAAAGGAAGATATTGAATATATAAATTAAATAGATAGGTGAAAATAATCACCCCAATATCATTTATTAAAAAATTACATCAAATTTTTTATATAAATATGGTAAAACCGCCAACCTCCGGATTATTAATCCATCTTCAGGGCAATCATTTTTTGTTGTATATTTTCATTTCATATTTTGGTGGCTTGGTCACATCATATTTTCTGTATTTCATACATATTTCTATTACAATGTAATAGGTCACATTTTTGTTATAAACAGAATATTTCACACTCATTTCACATTAAAATTGCTGCCACATATACAAATCTAATATGTCCTTGTCCCATCTTTGGGATTTGTATAGGTGGCAGCAATTTTAATGTGAAATGAATGTAAAATAGATAGATAGGTGAAAATCTATCTAATCTACATTTACATTTTTTAGGATGGATAATTTATTCCATACTTCCTTAATTGGATTACTTTTATTTATTCTAGAAGTGAACATCAAACCTTTGATATGTTATTGGGTTATAGGTTTTATAGGATTATTTTTATATGCAAGTTTCCTTCGATTGAGGTATTCCTGCGAGGTATAAGATTTGAAAAATTTTATCAATTCTAAAATTTAATAGTTGAGGAGGGAATTCTTGTCAAGAAACTCTTGTCTTGTCAAGAAAATTTAAAATTTTCTTTCTCCTTTTATAAACTCTGAAATTATCAAGAATTATACATTCTATGCCAAAAATAATTAAGGTGTTTGTAGTATTAAATATTACGTAGTTAAAAAAACTAATTAATAAAATATATAGTTATAAAAAAATTATGACCCACAGTTATGAGCTATACATTTACTCCTTCAAAAATTACCATTTCAGATACTCTTATAATTTAGAAAGCCTGAAATTTTCAATTTCAAATCAATATGAGTTTTATTCGTTATGATTTTTATGATTATTTTAAGAAAAAGCAAAATGAAAATCTGAGGCCAAAAGTTTAACATTTGAAGAAAAACTGTGAGAAATGTAGAGTGGTAAGAAAGGGAGAAGTGGAACCAGCTAACTGCACTGTTGGATAGGGAAAAATTTGGTTGTTTAGAGAGGAGAATCACACGATCATCAGGTGCTACGGCTTGAAAGAAATGGCATGGTGGTTTTTCATTGGTCTATGTAGTAATAAAGTTCTTTTGTAATCTTGGTCTTCTGCAAAAAAATACAATTTTTTTTAGGACTTTAAAAGAAAGGTTCCTGTGAGTGGTCTATTTGGTGCCGTTTTTTGTTGCCCCAATCTCAAATTAAAAGGACCCCTCGGGGATCAATTTATCCTTTTTAAGCAAGCGAAGCGAGTGGAAATCAAAACTGGGATTAAATAAAGATAATCAAAATAATATCAAGTAACATAACCTGTCAAAATAGGCCATGTCCAGATGCCACTGTTCCAAATTTGTAACCAATATTTTCGCTGAATTTTACAAACTTCAAGTTAAGACTCCTCACATTCTCAAGGGATGTTTATAGTTGTCTTCCAAATATACACTTGTGGCTAAAAGTTCCTCCCCCTCTTCCACTAGCTCAGTTCTGGAATCCTGGAGGGTAAATGGAGGATTTGGCTACTATGGACTCACCTCCCTTACTGTTCCTAGATTTCTCTCATTGAGTTCAGGTCTGAGCTTCAAGGTGGCCATGGCAGATTATGAATAGAAACCTTATCCAGGTAATCTTTGATGACATCTGCTGTGAGTGGCCAGGTATTAGCTTTACATACCCACCTTCAAAACTCACCATATCAGCAATGTTGCACTGACTCAACCAACGTTGTCCTCTCCTTCTCCACACTCTTAATCAATCATCCTGAGTATACAAACTAAACCTGGACTCATTGCTGAACATAATGGAGGCCTGTTCAGGCTCACTGCAGATAATACCTATAATATATAATAAAATAATATAATGATAACAGATAATATCTTAGCAAAATTATTCTAGCAACTTTAATAGCTTCTATAACCATTTCATTAAGCAGATTATTTATAATGATAGTGAATATTAAGGATTTTTTTAATCAATTCACCATCATACCTTTAATGATGGCATGCTCATTGAACATGATGAAGGTCCGACAAAACTTCACGATGAAAGTTGACTGAAAGGAAAGTCACTCCTGCTTTGCAGTTGGGCATGGCCATCCATACATCCAGGGGAGTAGGCAGATGTCCCCACCATTTTTCTTTCTTTTTATTTGGATATAATATAATTATTAATAAATTTCTGGTCTAAAAGTGAGCTTATAATAAGACATTGCATACCTAACAAGCAGGAGTGATTTATGGAAAGTAGTACACATTAAATTTTCATCATACATATTTTTTTTTTAAATATGAAGTTCTTTCCGTGACACTTTGACTTTTTTTCAGATGTCGCATCCGCTCCTGGGTTGCCTGAAATTGTGGATTATGATGAAAACATGGTTGAACTAAAATGGGATCCTCCAATACGAGATGGAGGGGCACCAATTACTGGCAAGTTTTCTAAAACATTTATAAAAACATTGATATAAAGTGTTAAATGAATATATTCTGGCATTACAGATGAGTAAAACTTTAAAGTAAATTATTAAAAAGTATTTAGATCATCATATAGGTTTTTAACTTCATAATTAACAAAAGTAGTAATAATATTAATTTGTCAAACTGGTTATTTAGTGTATTTTATAGAAATAATGCTTTTTTGTAAAGTCTAAACTCAATAATAGTATAAATTATCAATAAATCTAAAAGTACTCTAATCAAAAGAAATAATTTCAATTGAAATTAAGGAAATAATATCAGGTCTTAAAGGTTTATTTTTAATATTTTATTTAATGGGAACTTTCTGATCATATGCAATTTTAACTGTCATTTAAAGGTTATGTGATCGAGTATAAAGCAAAAGATGATCCAAAGTTTGTGAAAGCTGTTGAAATACACGGAGATATTAGAAAGGGGAAAGTACCAAAGTTAGAAGAAGGAAATCAGTATCAATTTAGAGTTCGAGCCATAAATAAAGCAGGTGTTGGTGAACCAAGTGAAGCAACCAATCCTCATACAGCAAGAGCTAGATTTGGTAATTTGAAACTGTTTTTTACTTACCTGCAAACTAGTTTCAACTCATTAACATAATATACAATATTAATATTAAACAATAATTATACATAATGTACAATAATTAAATAATATGTTAATTATTATATTATTAATAATTACCATAAATAAAACTTTTCATTTCCAGTCAAACCTCGAATAGATAGAACAAATCTTGAAAATCTTGTATTTAAAGTTGGGCAAACAATATCTATTGATGTAAATGTGATTGGAGAACCACCTCCAACTGTTACATGGCATTTCAAGGACCAGGTAAGCATTCATTTCAATAAATAATTAATTTCACCACGATTTTTAAATCATAAATGTGGTAAAAACTGTTTCATAATACTCATTTTAGACATTAATAGAAGAATTTGGCTTCAAAAGTCTTGTATATACTGTAAAGGTCTTATCTTTCATGCACATAGGTTTATATTATGGATAAGGAGTCATGATCCTGGAACAGAGGAATTACTTGTCAGACATCATACATCAGTAGAACCTCAAACAAAACCAAAATCTTAAATACAAAACTTTTGAGGTCAAATCCTTCTATATCAATAATCTTATAGCCTTCTTCTGCAGACTTATTTATTCATTAATTTATTTATAAAATTTGTAACTTTTAAGTTGAAATGTATATTTCTAATATTTTTAAGTTTTACAATGTTTTATTTAATACAAATATTTTTGTTTCTTGATGTTAATTTGAATATTCTTTAACTATATTAATGTATTGAATATTCAAACAAAATTGATTACCAATAATTTACAAGACATTTTATCTCCAGAAATAAATTAATGATTATTTTCTATCCCACCTACATCATTTGTAGCCAAATAATAGGATAGTGTTAGGAGGGCTAGTCTCCATATATACATATGTAAATATATGATGATGGTAGAAACTATATATTTATCATATTTTTAAATACCTAAAAAACTACAATTGTAAAATCCTACTATTGTTAATATACTGATTGGCAGTTGAAATGGAAGGAGGGGTTCTTTTTGTGCTTTCATTAACATCCAACATTCTGATTCATACATTAATATTACAGCATAATATATTTGGAAAATCTGATTAACTAGAAGTACAAACGTAGTAATAAATGGATAGTTCAATTTTGGATGAAGGGTCTAAAACTAATGTTTTATTGATGATAATTTTCTTGAACTGTAGCAAGACCTATAGAAAATTCTGTTCTTCCAATCTAGGAACATTTGGTTTTAGGGTGAAAAAATGTTTCTTAAACCATAAAATACTAAATCAGGTGAGAACTTCGTTCAGATCCATAAAAAGTTTTTTATAATGAAGAGAGGCAGAAAAAAAATGTACAGATACATCACTAGAAAGACTAATCTCACTCATATAACTCAACTGGTGTCTAAAATAATGAATGGAATCCTTCAGGCCATATACTAAAAAATAAAGATGACTGATATATCTTGGAATGCTGTCCAAGAGAACAGAAACAAAGTAGAGGTCGCCCGAAACTAATATGGGATGATCATTACAGATGACTAAACATGGACATACAATTACACATTTACTTAATTTAATTTGAGTCCAAAATTCAATCAATGAGACCACAAGTTCATCTCACATCTGAAATTTTGTCAGGCTATCTCTGGCAAGAAAATCATGGCAGTCATGTTTTGGGATCAAAAGGAGTTCCCAAATTTTAAACAAAAGGAAGCATAACCCATGCAGATTGTTATTTTGATGCATTGAAAAACTTCGAAGAATGATACAAAGAAAGGATACATAACACTATGATCTAATAACAAAATGGTCTGCCAAGCTATATAAACTTAAAACTTAAATATAAAATTTCAACTTTTTAATTTCAGACTTAATGAATTTTACTTGGATCTAAACCAAATGTCTACAGCTATTAAGGTACTCAAACGATATATTGAGGCTAAGCATGACCAGATATGCTCACATAAATAAAAATTTTAAATACTTATACTATGTTTCTAAACTGAATACATAAGGTTAAATCAGTTTCTATTTATATTGATTTACTATAATAGTTTTTATTTTCAGGAATTGTTAACTAATGAGGAACTAAGAATTGACAATGTTGATAATAACACTAAACTGTTAATAATGAAAGCTAAGCGTGCACACGGAGGAGATTATACAATTAAAGCCATAAACTCAGTTGGGTCTGATGAAGCAATATTTAGCATTTCTATATTAGGTATAAATATTTATTTTATTTATAATATAATGATAATCCGAATAGGTAGATTGCATGAACTGTTCAGATTATTAAAGGTTAAATATATAGTGATGGGAAAATTGTACAAAGTAACAAAAATATATTATTAGATAAATATAAATACATTGCTAACATAATTATTTCTGAAAATAATCATATAGTGTACTTTGTGTCCCTGATATTGCTACTAAAGAAAAACGCCTGATCTCACAGATTCCCGAAATATTCTTTAATATCTGCTAAGTTTTACCATTAATGAAATTGCCTTACAGGGCTTAAATGCCTTTTGAAAAATTTCTTCTTCTAAAGTACTCTTAATTTTGTTTATTTGGAATGATTGATGGTCTCATTATTCCTTTTACTAAGAAATGGACAAATATAAAATATGAAAGAATTCAATAATCAAATAAAAGAGCAAAACAATAAAAATCTTTTCCCCAGATTAAAAATTTCTATTTCTGGTAATATGTGCTGAGAAATAATAACATTTAATTTATATAGTCATACTAGCAGACCCGGCCACGCGTTGCTGTGGCTCAGTAGTTCTATCCTAATATTTTTAAGCAAATACAGTCGTACCAATATTCATTAATAAAGATGAAAACCTTTCAGCTAATCAAAATCCAACGTGATTGAGAATAGAGCATTACACCATTTAAAAGTATTTGGTGAGGAATATAGGAAAGTTAAAGTTTTTATTTTTTTCATCTCATATTTCAATTTAGTTTGATTAAAAAAGAGCTGATTGTTTTTACGACTCACAGCGTTGCCTACACTATCGCCCTTTTTTGATGCATCGGTATAAACTAACTCGAAATTGCTATATTTTTCCACTAATTTTAAAAAGGATGACTGAACTTCTACCGGGTAAGTTTTGGTAACCTCAGCCATTGATCTATTGATTATTGGCCTAACACTACCTCAACTTGGTATTGTTAGTTTAGCGGCGGGTTTAATATTTCTCAGGGTCATGCCAATCTTGGTTAACGCGTCATATATGTCCTTTTGATTGGCGTTTTTCTCAATTTCCCATTGAGATCCCCCCACCCCGACCCTTCGGAAAATAAGTGTTCGGTAGGAGAGCGGTGTGTTGAAGCTTTTAAATTAGCAATATATTTGAGTGATAAGAAATCTCTTCTTAAAGAGGTTTTTACATAATACAATTAAGAATTTTTATTTATTCAAGTACTAATTTGTTCAAAATGTTTTGGGATAACCTGTTTTTTTTCTTAACACAAACCAAAGATTTGATGGTTTCCATACACGTGAGCAGGCGATGCCCACGTGAGGTATGCCATTTCCCATGGGAAAAACACGGATTTTCAAAGTCCAAGTGGACATTGTTTGCCCTTGGGATTTGTTTATGGTCATGGCAAAAGCCAAACGAATAGGATGATCCTTTTAATGAACAAACGTGTACCGTTACACAATTGAGGTGGATTTAAGTTACGAAGAAGAATAATCGGTCAGCCAATCTTTAAGTGGAGATTGTTTGGGTGTATATCCCAGGTATATCCAGGGAATTCAAAAATTCAGATGGGAAATTTACAGCCTCGTTTACATCTAGAACATTGTCAATTGATTTTGGAAGTTTATTTCATCGAAATAAACATTTTTTGCTGCCAAAATAGCACGACTACCCAGCCAATTATAGTCCAAATAATTGTTCAAAATATCAGGAAAGACACTTTATATTAGTTCATTTTTCGTCTCTACAACAGTGGTGAAATTTTCTGGTAATTTGATAAATTTTGAATTTCGATGCAGCTCTATTTCACCGTTTCCAATATATAGCAATTGTTTAAAAAATATATCTGCCGGTGGATCATTTTGCAGTAGTACTCTCATATTTATGGCGGATAAATCTGAAACTTGAGGTTACCCAAATAACAATTATTCCTGTTCAGTAGAGGTGTAATAATCATTAAATGTAAAATTTAAAAAATGCCGCGATTTGTAATCCTTTCTTAATCAACAATCATTTAAAGATAAGTAAAAAATTGTATTCTGGTGAAATTAACAACGAAATATCATTCCCAATAATAGCCTACTTTAAATTAAAGAAAGGATTAAAATCTTCGCTGACATTTCTTAAATTTTACATATAAAGATAATTACAACTCTGCTGAACAGGAAGTAACGATTCGATTGGGATTAAATTTTCTCAACTTTAAATTATTGTTGATAAGGGAGGAATTACAAATCTTCACTGACATTTTTTAAATTTTACATTTTAGATCTCGGGATAAAAATGATAAAAAGGTTTGGTAAAATAAAAAAACACTGTATTTAAATAATAATAACAAAACGAATAATGAAAATAAAGAAACTTCTGTTAAATAAATCAACTGAAAATATAATATTAAAGTCTTAATTATGCAGTTCTTTAGCAAATCACAAAGTATCCCACAACACCTAATCAAAACACACTCTTTTTGTGAGGGAGTTTTAACGACTGGTTACCCGCAGTGTAGCCAGCTTACTAATTTTCACTAATTTTTGGCAACACTGACTCCCCAAGTCAGGTTTCTATTAGGTTACACCTATGACATTTAGTGCTGTTACATTTATAGAGTATTATTTCAAATAATAGCCTAATTTAAATTATTAAAATGTATTTACTTTACTAAAAGTTGATATCAGGGTGGGCCACAGCAAAGCGTTTCAGCGCTTAGCTAGTAATTTAATTTAAATACAAATAAAAAAGGAAAAGGAAGAAAAAGTACCTACACATTTGAGAATTTATTGTAACCTTTTCTTGATTTATTTATTCTTTAATGAAAATTAACAATAAATACAAATTTGTATTACTATTTGTCTGTGGAAAATAATAATATAGGAACAAATAACTGCACTCACATAACGCAATACAAAATTATAATAATGATAACCTGTATTACAATAGCATGCTTATAAACAAAAACATTATGAAATCGACATATGACGCCATGATAATAAATCGAAACACGACCTACTGTATTTGCAATAATTCGCTATATAAGAATTATTTTGATCACTAATCAAGTTAAAAACTATCCGGTCCGTTAAGTTGGCCAAAACTATATACATTGAGCCAAATTTCATTAAAATCGGTTGAGTAGTTTCTGAGAAATAGAGAGACAAACATCGGGACACGAGATTTTTATATATATAAGGATTAGGTTGTTGATATAAATGAAAAATAATTGAAATTGCAACTTCCTTATAACTTAATAAAAAACTATTTATTTTCATGGCAACTTATTGCAATGCTCTTAAAACTAAATTTTTTTTGTATTACAAACCACCCAAGTGGTTTGTAACCATCAAATGCATTAATTGTTAAGTGAATAACTCAGTTATTGAGTCTTATTCCAGATAGTGTTGGTCAGTTACTTTTATGACCAATGACCGTTATTTTTAATAAAATTTACATTGACACATTGAATTTTGTAGACGATGGCAATATGTGAGATGATGTGGGTGAGGGCATGGTTAGTAACAGTGTGTGCCCCAAGCTGCTGGCAAAGCAGCACTGGCCGGCCTTATCGCTGTACTTATTTTTAATTTATCTTAATACCCCTAGCCCCAATAGCTGGTATATATATTATATGGTTCTTATAACCATATTTAAAATAAAATATACTATTGAAAATATACATAATTAAAATATTGCTTTAACCTATAAAAATAATACGAATTAAAAAAAGACTATTCATATCTTTAAAAAAAGGGCCTGCGATAAACAGAAAAAATTAAAACAAAAATTCAATAGGGTTTCAACACACATGGCTGGAATATTTTAAGGTATCTTTCTAAACCAGTATATGTCTACTGTTTCGTAATGGTCGATAATCCCTTTAAAATCTATAATTTCATGCTAAGTAATTTATGATTAATGTTTATCGCTCCAAGAATAACATTAGTTCTCCATCAGTAAATCTATATTTGTTTGAGAGTGAAATCTACAATGTTGGAAATAATAGTGTAGATGAGGTTTACTGAAGCTCACCTTCGATTAAATGCACCACTACTGGAGTTCAACTTATCCAGACAGCAGGCATTTCCTTACTTTAGTTAATGCTTGCTTGGACCGTGAACAACTGGGCTCAATTATTGCTCCTATTAAGGATTGCTGCTGCTGATTGATACTTACAACCATCATGGCTCCACAAAAAAAATCACTGAACCTCCTCCAAAAGCAACCCTAGCCAGTACCCATTAATTACAGTATAAATTACTTTATTGAAAATTTATATGAATATTTTATTTCAGGAAAACCAAGCAAACCAGAAGGCCCTCTAAAAGTTAGTGATGTTACCAAAAATGGTTGTAAATTGAGCTGGAAACCTCCTGAAGATGATGGTGGTGCTCCTGTTGAATATTACGAAATCGAAAAACTTGATCCTCTTAGTGGCCAATGGATACCTTGTGGTAGGTCAAATGGGCCAGAAGCAACAGTAACAGGCTTACAAGAGGGAAAACCTTACAAATTTAGAGTAAAAGCTGTAAATAAGGAAGGAGAATCACCTGAACTTGAAACAGAAAAGGCTATTGTTGCCAAAAATCCTTTCGGTAACTATTTTAATTTTTTAATAGGTTATTATAAGTTAGTCTAATGTCAGGTATGTCATTCTGCATTAATTTATTATATATACTTACCTTATAGTTTAAAAACCTAGTAAAATTAAGTATAACAAAAAAATGACAAAAATTATGCAGAGATTATGCAATAACTATATATTTGTTTATATTTTAATATATAACCATATCAAATATAAATTACTTGCAATAGAATAAATAAAGGCACCTAATATAGAATAAGTAAATCAACTAGCCTTTTGTGTGAAGGAAGCAGGGGCTGGAGCTCTAAGGAGTGAGAGAAAAAGCAAACCTATGTCTGTTAACTCTAAAGGCGATTTAAGGAGGGGAAAAGTGCAGTAGATATTTATTATTGATCGTACAGAAAGACTAATAGTTTACCATTACTACAAACTACATTTCCTACTGTATGTTATTATTTAATCATTCATTATTTGTTAAATAATTTATTTAATAGCTGGCCCCCCGGTACTTCGCTACAATGTGGCTAGATCTGGTGGGTGGGATCACAGAAGAAAAAGATTTGAACAGAATTGGGAGCAGCCCCACGGTTAGCTCATTGGTAAGAGTGCTGCAACAGTAATGCAGAGGACTTGGGTTCGATTCCCGGCCGTGGTTGAATCTTTTATTTTCCAATTAAATAGTTTAAAAAAAAATTAAAATAAATTTTCTGCTGATAAAGGTGTAGTGATAACATAAAAATAATGAGGTACACTTATTGGAACTTATACACCAGATCTCTCTTACATTAGATTATACTATTTACAATTATATCTCCCCATATCTAATTAAAATAAAATTGTTTATAATTTTACAAGTATCCATATCCTTTTTCATTCACAACATTAATATTTATATGGGTGGATCCATAAGTTTGTTTGGTATTTAGGTGAAATAAGTTTTAATCATGGATAATTTTGACTTTCTCTATGATGTAGCACTAAAAAAACACCACAGAAATACCAATGAAACCAAACACAACAGTATCGAAGAGAGGCTTTGACCTACTCCATCCGTCAGTACTTTCTCACTTCCTTCCTCTATCAGGCCATTAGAACTCAGTGACACTCCTAGATTTGACAGAACCAAATACCATTCAGATGTTCCATTTTTTTTTTACGGTTGGTGCATTAGGTTCTCATTGGGCCTAATGCTAATAAGCTCTCACTCTCGACGTTGCTTAACTTTGATTATCTATTGCAAGCCTCTTTGTCCACTCAGCCATCCCAGCCCTATTCTGATATTCCATGGCTAAAAAAAAGTTCATTAACTGATTAGATGAGTTTCTTTGATTAGATAATTAATACCATGGGTCATCATCATAGTAACTTTTATTTTCAATTAATAACAATTACTTTTTATTTAAAAAATGTGATATTTTAATTCAATAATTAATAATCAAATTTGTCTTTTTATTTAAGAATAAAAAATAAATAAAATAACTGTAATAAAATCAAGCAAAATATTGGGGAGGGGTCCTTGCAACTTTGAACTTTGGGTTGTCCAGACCCCCTAAACCAACCCCAATTGGTGCCTATGATATATATATATATATATATATATATATACTAAAAAAGTTTTTGAGTTCAGTACTGTGTAAGAAAGTACTGCTTCTTGATCAGCATCATGTAAGAAGGAGATTTAACCATGATTAAGCTCATCACCCTTGCTTTACCCTTAAGTTTTCATTTAATAGTACCACTTTAAAGAGACTGTGTTTGTCCCAGAAGGGTCTCTCAGCCTCAGGGACCATCAGTGGGGACCGACAGAATGTTAAAGGCATCCTGCCATACCAAATTCAAACTCAGGACCTTGAACACAGCATGTCAATGCCTTACCATTTAGCTGATCTGCTCACCATGATACATACACACACACAAACATTTTTTCTCTCTTGTATTTTTATTTTTAACCATCATTTATTTTTTTTAATTAATTTATTTTATTTATATGAAAACGCTAATTTTATTAACACTTTATATTACTTGTTCGTCTAACTCTCAGAGTCTTTGCCCATCCTCAGAACCATATTATATTCATCCATGTTAATTTAACATTTTCTCTATATTTATTTAATCAATTAATCATTCTCTGTTATTATCATATACATTTTGTAACTTGGGGTATAAGGTAATTCAACATTATATTTTAAATACTTCAGTTATTGCTTTAAAGTCCTTTTGAGTTTTTATATAAATAGTTCCATATTGAGCATCGTCAACAAGCTTTTTTTTTTATGTGAGATAGTATATTTCTATGTTATTCTGCCATTAATATAGTGGTATAATCCATTGACAACAAAGTATAACCTGATCTTCATCTTCTCATTATCCTAATATAATTATGGTTGTGTTCCTTACACGATCCCGTCTGGTTTTCCCCTCTATTTTTCTTAGGTAGCGCATTTCCATAGCTTGGATTTGGCTCTTATGCTTGGTCGTAAGGGTCCATGACTCACTTGTGTAGGTCAAAATCGGTAGGAATGCGTTCTTGAAGACCACTTTCTTGGTTTCCTTGGAGACTTCCTTTTTTATGCTTATTTTAATAATTCTAGTTTTAATTTTCTCAAATTTTATTTCAGATGTTCCTGGAAAACCAGGACGGCCTATGTTAAGGAATTGGGACAAGGATTTTGTTGACCTGGAATGGGCTCAACCAGATGATGATGGTGGTGCACCTATTTTAAAATACATAATACAAATGAGGGACAAAGATGAAAGGAATTGGGTTGATGCATTGACAGTGCCAGGAGAAAGGTTTGTTTTTCAATAAAAGGTTATATAATATTTAAAATTTATATGTGAATAATTTAGATTATAACTATATATATATATATATATATATATAATCTTTTACAAGAAGAGAAAAGATTGGTCTTGGCCAGGATTTGAACCTTTCCTTATCATTAGTAAGTTGCTCCAGTCACTCCCATTTAATTTGCGAAGGTTGTGAGATTGGTGAAGAGGGCGGATTGACTTGACCAGGATATGTTCCTGGAGGCTTAAGTGGCAAGAGTGCCTTGCTAGTGATAAGGAAATCTGGGCCAAGACCAATCTTGTAAAAAATACTTTAAAATTATATAAGGAATTTTGATGACATAATGATAAGAAAGGGAATTGAAGTAATATATATATTGGTTGTAGTTGCCAATATATTATTCAAAAAAATCTGGTGTGATGCGTGCAACACATAATTTTCCCTTACAAACTTACTTAGACTAGAAATTGACGTGTTTCGATAGTATGTAAACGCCATTCCTCAACTTCACATATTTTTCCACATTAATATGCTTATATTTGTATATCTCCATAAGTTACAGAGTATTTATATTGCAAAACTTAAAAGTTCTCAGTACTTTTTGATTCATTATTGCTTATTTATTTTTTTAAGGGACCTAATTTCATCAACAGTTGAGTTTTTTTACTGGTTGCTTGTTTTTTACTGTGAGATGCTTTTTTTCAAATATATTGCAAAGGTGAATCAATAGAAGGTGTATTTACGTCTCTTAGTAAAGTTTTCTGGAAACCTTTCTGGAAATTTTTGCATTTCTGGAAACCAAGAATGATTACTGTTCCTCTAAAATCACTTTATATTGCATTCAGAAATCTGTTATGGAACTAAAGTTTCTAAAATAAAATATTATGAATTAAAAATTATTTTATACCAAATTTTTTTACATCTTAAATGCTTTAAATAATTTGAGCATCACGTATTTACTCTCTAAGGTAAAATAAAATCTTAAAAGTTTTTCTTTTTGTCAGTGATAATATGGGATATGAAATTTTGGCGGTCACATTGCGGGCATATAGATACATCAAATATCCAGTTTGATCAAAATCGTTACATCGGTTTTTGAGTAAATAAAAAAACCACTTGAAAATGAGACAAAATTTTTTTAATAAAGTGCCCTCTCTGTTTGACCAATTTTGATGAAATTTTTGCAGTCACATCGCGGGCATATAAATACACACACACACACACACACACACACACACACAGAATCACACAGTGTGTTCATTTATTTATTTAATGAAAATAGAACTTTGTCCCGTTTTCCACTGAATAGGAAGCGCTAGTGTGGCCCTGATTGCCACTTAAAAGGGACCAGTTATTTTTTTTTTTTTTTTTTTTTTTTAGAAGTTGAAATATAATCTAATAAAACTATTCAAGGCCCTTATCTATAGTAGGTTTCAGCTTTTGATTTAACTAAATGTTAGTGGTACAAAATACTGTAAATGTAAGTTGAAAGTTGTGTTCTAATAAAGTAAACCCAAATACAAAAACCCGAAGACAAAAACACCAAAATAAAAACCGGAAACAGGACAAGTGATAAGAGGAGGTTACCAGATAAATTGAGACATGAGGATAGTTCATTATATCATTGTATTTATGTACCTTTTTCTTTTGAAATAATAAATTACTATTTTTATTTAGAACTGCTGGAAAAGTCACTAGTGTTGTAGAAGGACATGAATATGAATTCCGAGTGATAGCTGTGAATAAAGCAGGTCCAGGTCCACACAGTGATACATCAGATTCAGTGATAGCAAAACCCCGTTTCTGTAAGTATTAAGATTAAGATTTAAGATAGAAAATTCTTAAAGACCAAATCTACATTATGTTTTTGATTAATTGTGAAAATCACTTTAAGAGTTCACTGTTCATAAATTCTTATGTACATTCCTTTGAGTAATTTAATAGAGAAATAAATCTTTTCAGATTCCAATATCCAAAAATCGCTTCTTTAAACATTCAAAGACACGTTTTTCATATTAAAGTTTGGTGCTGTTAATGATAGATCAAAGTTCCTGGATTAAAGGTGTCTGTATTAGATTGTTAAAATTATGTGAAATGCAGTACAAATTTTATCATTATCCTGAGACATTTTGAGGTCTAAGGCTAACAAAAATGTGCGTTTGTTTGGCTGCATAAATTAAGATTTATTTAAATTCTATACTAAATTTATACCAACATACATCTATTCTTTAGAAATAGGTGATGTTTAAGTGAGTTTAGTGAGGGACCTTTATGAATGGATGTGGGTAAGGAATTAAAAAACGAGATAGCAAAAATTATAAAGGATTTTTCGAAGGAAACTACCCTCTGAGAAATAAATTCGCAATATTTCACTGAAGTTATTAAAAAATTGTGACTTTCAAATCTATATATTTGCAATGTTAATATGATTTTTATGTTGTGTTGCTTTCTCAATGTTTAATGTTTATGTTTCAGTGCAACCCTACATTGACCGCAAGAATTTACAAAAGAAAGTAATAAGATCTGGACAAACATTAAAATTTTTTGCTGACATTAAAGGTGAACCTCCACCAAAAGTTACTTGGACATTGCAAGGAAATCCCCTCAACAATGACAGGTATTTTAAGTGTTAAGTGTGTTAAATTATATTTACTTTATATGTATTAAAACCTGTAAGTTACTCGTTAAAAGAAGATGTAAATGATCATAATCTTTTCTATTCGAATGTCTTGTTCATTTAATTTTTTTTTACTGTTGAAACTTTATTAGTATTTAGTATGAGTTTTCCTCTTTATATTTACTCTAACCATTGAGGGTCTACATTGTCATTACCAGGGTTTCATGAACAAATTTAGACACTAACTTTATATTAACCCATGAGCTGCCTAGCATTTTTATTCATCAGCACATAATTATATAGAAGATACAAAAAGTACCACTTATTAAACTAGACTTTAACTAGGAAAACCTGGACACTTATGAAACCAGTGCAGAAGCCAGATCAGCTTCAGTGGTTCAGTAGACAAAGATAAGGCAAAATGGAAGTGCCTATGGTAAGGAGAGGTATCCCTTGAAAGCTAATTAATTATACTGATTTGTCTACAGACTGTTTATTTGCTGTTATTCACTCTCCAAGTAGCATAAAACTCTTGAACCAAATCTCCTAAGGTCTGGGAGCAGTTTCCAGCTGAGAATCCAGCTTTTTAGGTTACTTAGATCACAAAAAAGAAGTTTTTTTTTTTTAAATTATATAAAAAAAAAGTAAACAAAACTTTAAAAAAAATATATAGGTCATAAAGAAACAATGAAAACAATATTAATCAAAGTCGTTATGATTAGGTCACTTATGTTTAGAGATACCAACAAAAAATTAAAAATATTTATTGTTTTAACTTAATTATTTCCAGTTTATTTATGTTTATTGGCTAGGAAATTCTATTTTTGAGATAATTTTTCTGGTTTACTAATTAAGAAAGAGGATTATTCAAACATGCTGCTTAATGTAACTAATGTAAGATGCAAGATTTAAGGAAATATTTTGAAATAGTAAAAAGCAACCAACATGATGTTGGATAAATTAGAAAGTTCCCAAGAATAAGCCAAAGTAAAAAAATGTTTTTAAATTTAAAAAAAAATTTAAATTAATAACAAATACTCCACTGAGAGCAGTAAACCTTCGCAGAGGCTGATTATCTTCTTAGAGTGTCTGTGGAGTTCAGTGTCAATCCAAAAATTAATTAGCAACCACAGAAGGTTTTGAATCAGAGTTTGGGAGAAAGGAATTTATTACTTTACTCACTAAATAATATTTATACTAGTGTGTGTTTGCATCTAAATTGATTATGGGTATAAATATATCCATAATTTTCTGTTGTTTTTTTAGAATATCAATTGAAAATGAAGACTACAAGACTACATTTACACTCGTTAAAGCAAAAAGAAAAGATTGTGGGACATATACAGTTACTGCGGTAAATGACTCTGGAAAAGATACTGTTGATGTTGAAATAAATGTATTAAGTAAGTAATAAGATATTGATTTGATTCTTGTTTTTATTTAAATGCTCTTTATTATTTAATCTGATGATGAATTTTGAAGGTCCTCCTAGTAAACCGAAGGGGCCCTTGGCAGTCGATGATATAACTGCTGAAGGTTGCCATCTTTCTTGGCAAAAACCAGATGATGATGGTGGCGAACCTGTTGATCACTACCTTATTGAAAGAATGGATCTGGAAACTGGACGTTGGGTTCCAGTTGCAACAGCTAAAGGAACTGAAGCAGATGTGAGACAAATTTTCTTTATTGTTTCATAAAATAGCATAAGTTTATTATTAATAATAAAATACCAAATGATGTAAATAATAATAAAACTAAACCACTTAGAATCTGACAAATATTTAGGCAATTTTATATTGGCACCTTTAAAGTTTAAAATGATATAATAAGGACAGTATAAAATAAATTGTCAAATCTTCACAAAAAAGGGAATCTTGTCATGAAATCGCTAAAATTTTAAAAGTCGGTAAAATTTCCGTTTTTATTGGTTCCGATTTTGTTGAAAATTAGATTAATCAGTAAAAGTGACAAATTTATACTCCCTGCCTACATTACCTACACCCAGAATAACATTTCTAAGGAATCATACCATTCTTACCAATGGTAACCATGCTGTACCATTATATCATTCTTATGGTTCTGATTGTCTCATGAATAACCAGAGTATCTAAATTCTTTGAAATAGGATACACCATATAAATTTAATAATAATAATAATTATACCTCTCCATACAAAAAAAAAAAAAAAAAAAAAATCTATCCATATCAAAGTCTATGGGTAATTAACCTCCTTATGCATCTATTTTGCTTATGATAGACCATTGTGTCAAAGTTCTTAGAAATTGGTCAGACTGGTAAAAAGTTTATAATCCCCCCCCAAAAAAAACCCTATTCATAATAACATTTGTGTGTAATTAAAGTTCTTATAACACTATAACTCCCGAAAACTAAAAAGTTTTGAATTTCGTAAAATTGAATAAAAAGTTAATAATTAGCTCCCCTATTAATAGTTAATAATAACAATTTTGTGAAATTAACCTCCTCATACTTTTATTTGTCCTATGTTATGATTACAGTATTAAACTTTTTTAAATTACCCCAAAACCTATCTATAATATCACACAGACACTACTCCAAAAACTTTTTGGGAGTGTACTTAACAACTTTCCAAAGGTTAATGGTGACCTGATGAATCCTGCAGTAATGCCTAAAGGACAAACAGGCTTACACTCTCTCTCTCTCTCTCTCTCTCTCTCTCTCTATATATATATATATATATATATATATATATATATATATATATATATATATATAAGTGTGTGTGTGTGTGTATCCTGAAGGTTATATCTACATATGTATGGGACAGAATATGGGCCAGAATGCTGAGAAATATTTATATCCTCACTTGGCAAAAGTTATGCCAGAGATATTTGTGCCCTCAGCTGGTTATTAAAGAAAGTTTCCCACAATTCAAGGAATGTAATCATGGTTGGAAGACTGCGGTGAGTCCAGCCCACTTCAATTTAGGAGGCCAATTTAAAGTAACAGAGCCAAAAGGACTGTTGGATAACAGAAATTACCCTTCTACATAGTCCTCACAGAAAAACTGGCACATAACGAGTATTCATGTTTATCTAGCGGTATAATTGCCGGTATTGCCTGAGGCATGGAAGGAGATAATATACACACACACACACATATATATATATATATATATATATATATATATATATAGAGAGAGAGAGAGAGAGAGAGAGAGAGAGACTACATTGTTCTCATATTCATGCCCTACAGTGAAAAAATAGGTTAAAATTAAATATATAAGCTACAAAGTGGACATTTTAAGAATGATACAATCACAGCATTAGCATTAAAACAAGAAAATAACAGTGAAAGATATTACACTATTCCTTGCTTGCAAAAACTATAAGAAAGGCTTGCACATATATCATTTTGTACTTATAAATAACAATAATAAAACTGATTACACCGTTACATTCAGAAATATGTCCACCATAGCAAAATTATACAGTAAAACCAAAGACACAAAAAATTAGAATTATGATCTGATGTAGTTTGTGAAATACTGTGCAAATATATAATAATAATACTTAATAATAAATACTTAATAATAAATACTGTATATATATATATATATATATATATATTAATTGTATGGCACTTGTGGAAAATAAACTCCCTTCTTATAGGGCTACTATAAGAAGGAAACAAATAAAAAAAAAAAAAATATATATATATATTAGTAAACGACTCATACCTGGACAGTATGTATTAATAATAATTACCTAAAAGAATATACATTATTTCAGTTAGTTGATATTCAGTTAATTTTTTATATAGGTTTGACTAATTTGATACTACTTATTCATGCTACTTACTTTATGGAGATACCTGTGCCAGGTAATTTCCTATTATTTTGTGCCAGCCATGGATCAAATCTGAGGTGGAGAAATACTCACTAGGCACATCCAGTTTATATGAAGTGGGTACCTTTAATACAAATATTAAGGGGAAAAACCTGCTGACTTATTTTATCTAAGTCAAATCACCTCATTACAAAATAATTGACTAATAAAATGTACTTACTTCCCTACCTAAGACCCCAAGGATTGTATAAGGATTGGTCCATTTTTTTTTCACTTATTTATGGTGTCATGCTAACATAGTGTCAGGTTAGTAGAGTGGGTTAGAACTAATGCAAAAATCCTAAAGTGGTAATAACATAGATCACTATTAGATATTATATATTTCTGTTTTTTGTGTAAAAAATAAGCAGTGTATTTTAATTTATTCTTCAGATATCTGGCTTGCATGAAGGAAAAGAATATCAATTTAGAGTCAAAGCTGTTAATGCAGAAGGTGAATCGGAACCTTTGGAAACAACAACTCCAATCATAGCTAAAAATCCATATTGTAAGTTAGTTTAGGCTACCATTATATTTTGAATTGATATATTCAATATATATATATATATATATATATATATATATATATATATATATATATATATATTTATATATATATATATATATATTTTACCAATTTAATCAATATCTTTTTTTTTTTAATTTTAGCTGAACCAGACAGACCTGGAAAACCATTTGCTAAAGACTGGGACAAAAGTAGTTGCTATTTAAAGTGGGAAGCACCTGCTTCTGATGGTGGTGCACAGATAACTTCATATATTGTTGAAAAAAAAGATCAGTATAGGTAGGTTTCTTCAACAATTAAAAAAAAAGTAAAATAAGATAGAAATTATAATATTTTTTAGAAACAAATTTAGCTTATTATTAGAAACAAATTTAACTTCTTTTTATTAAATTTGAAAAGTTTATTTCAAGAGATATTTATGTAACGTAGGTACATTAAACCTGAAGAAACAATCAACAATGAAGTGTATATTTCATTCATCTTGAACAATAATCAGATTCAATACTCCTAATAATGAATGGGTAAAGTATTTTATTTTCAATTTTTTTTTTTTTTTTTTAGCTCGAAGTGGCAAAAGGCTGTAGAACTGATTGGAAGCAAATGTGAAGGTAGGATTCCTGATTTAATGGAGGGAATGAAGTATACATTCCGTGTTACTGCTGTAAATAAAGGTGGTCAGAGCAAACCTAGTGAACCTAGCGATCCAGTTTTAATAAAAGATAGATATGGTAATTTTTTCTTTTATGCTTTTTTAATGTGTTTAAATATTTGATTCAGAAAATTAAGTAATTTTGAGTTTATTAGCAATCATGCATTTGATCATGTGTTTATTTTTTTTTTGCCTTGATTAATATATTCATACCTGCCTTATGCAAAAATTGATCAGTTAATCTAATGGCTGAAAAATAGGATAATTTTGGCTAGATAGGAATGCTAGTTGAATAGTTGAGCTGATAATGGATTATTTTCAGTGGGAACTACTAACTGCTCTTCCTCATTGGTAAAAAATCTTTTTGTTGAGGTGATGGTGCTCCCATTGGAACTGGTATTAGAGGCTGCTTCTTATGTTAAAATTCTAGTTTTGAAGAACCAGAATGAGGTTGCTAAAATTATAAAAGAAGCAGGAACGTGTGAACTCCAGTATTGCTTTTTTTTTTTTGGATAAGCATTTATTTGCACTGTTAGGTGGTTGGTTATAAGGATGATTCTTGAATTCTTAGCTCTCCTGAAAACTGTAGGATGTGTTGAACATTAACTCATGATTTTTTAACTGGTTTATGTCAAGTCTGGAAGTCATCCAAGTCTAACTTCGATTCCATAAATTTTAAGTTTTTATAATTTTTTTGGAAGTTGAATCCTTGTGTTTTTATAGCTCATATAAAACAATAATAATACCATATAATACTTGGTATCAAATATTGTTATATAAAATGAAACTCTGTCATTCTAGTAAACTTTAAATTAGATCTAGGTCTTGAGTAAACCCTATTTTTTTTCTTTGGTTCTCCATTGTATACATGGACTCCATTGTACTCACTCTTGTTGGTCCGACCAACTAAATTTTCATGCCAAGTGATTGTATGTCTCTGGGTAAAATGGGATTCCAATTTAATTTGCCACTGTTCAAAAATTTTCTTGTAACTTCATCCTGATGTCATTGGTTAGATTTTATAAGTTCTGCCAAATTGAATTGGTTTTTATTTACATAAGTTTTAATTTTATTAATTTAAACTTATAATTCATGAATTTATTTCAAAAAAACTTATTTGCTTCTAAATAAATTATCATAAGTGCATTTACTTGTAGTTCCTCCAAGGATTGATCGGAGCACACTGAAAGATTTAACTGTGAAAGCTGGACATAATGTGAAAATTGATGTGAAAGTCTCAGGAGAACCACCTCCAAAAAAATCATGGTTCCAAAATAAAAACCGTTTAACAACAGAAGGCAATGTTGTGATTGAGGATGATGACTACCGAACTAAAATAAGTATATCTTCAATAACAAGAAAACAAACAGGAACTTATATGATTAAGGCAGAAAATGACTCAGGGAAAGATGAAGCTACAATTGAAATCACTGTCATAGGTATATTTTATTTTTTAATCTATGTAATTAATGATGAAATTCTTTTTGTTTGTTTGTTTGTTCTTTATAGAAATCCATACCGTTGTCCTAAATTCTCCGAAAGTGATAGAAGTAAACACACTCCTACTTCACAAAATTCAACTTAAACTTCTGTTTTCTCAAAATATGAAGTTTGGCACTTAGTTCACTTTGGCATTACCGACCATATAATGTGTGTATTTGTAATAAAATGTAATTGTTCCATGCAAAAAAAAAAAAAAAAAATAGTATACAATTTATTATATAGTATTATGATTCCATTTATTTTCTTTTAAGTCTTTGATTGTAGGTACTCCTATTCCTATTTCTTGTGCAATTCTCTTGAAGATTTCTCTTAAATTATAATCCAATCCATGATTGATTATTTATTAATGATACTTAATTTATAAATTGGGCAAGGGTCCATTGGTACAATTTTAAAATAAAAAACAAAACTTTTTGAAGCCAACTAAGGATAGCAATCTTTTCTTTTAATGCTTATTATCTGGGGTTTTCTTTTACTGCCTTGTTTTTCAATTTGCAGAATAATGTGTATACTGAAGACAACCTATAGTTTAAAATATTTAATTTCACTTCACCAGACTACATTCCAAACATTTCGAGTAGATCGCTATCGGATGATATGTATTGAAAAGGTTTCTGGTGTTCTAAATATTTTATAACTCAATGGAATTGATGGGATGGTCGGACGACCCTTAGGGTCAGACTATCAAAAGTCTGATCTGCGAGTTTCTACTGTAAATGAATTGCATTAAAATTAAATACTATTAAAATATAACTACCTGGCCTTCACACTATTAAAAATAATTCTTATTTACTATAAATATATAACAAAAGATTGTTTCAGAACTATAAAACTATTAATTTTCTTTATGTTTAAGATGTTCCAAGTGCTCCAGAAGGCCCACTAAAAATATCTGATATCCATAAGGAAGGCTGTACATTGAAATGGAAACCACCAGAAGATGATGGCGGCTCTCCAATAGAATATTTTCAAGTTGAAAAGCTGGACACTGAAACAGGTGTGTTAGTTGTTTTGCTAATTTGGAACATTTTTTTATAGTTTAATGTAACTTGCATATTGCATTTTTTGTAAATATTATTTTTATAAATGTATACAAATCAATGAAACAAGCTTGACATAGAAGTATCAAGGAACAAGTTGTCAGATCAAGAAAAGATGGCTTATGGTGAATGATGACTCCCAAAGAAAGCAACACATTGGCAGTTATTGTGGACAGTAAGGCGACCTTTAACCAAAGACAGAGAAATTCACTGTTACCCTAAGCTGCTCAAAATAAATATCATGGGGAAGCATTTAGAGCATTAAGTCCTTTCTTCCACAAAGACTATTGCTAGTAAGGTATAAAGTGATTATATTAGGTTTCAAAGTTTTTAGGCAGGGTCTTCCCTAGGGCTCAGTCCTTTGTCCAATACTTTGTAATATCATGATTTACAAAATACCCAGAGTGTACATGATAATGTATGCTGATGACATAATGATCTATGCTATTCAGCATAGCAGTTCAATTCGAACACTTGAAACCTGTGTAAGTAAGGCCATATGAATTTTCTTTCATGGTTTGGCCCAGGGGTTTCCAAATTTTTTCAGGTTTCAGCTCCCTTTACATATCACAATTTTTCCAAGAATTCTAATAGCAGAGCAAATGTTATGGTACTATAAGTTTTTTTTCATTTTGACTTATTCGTCAAAATCGTCGTTCTCTGTACTTTTTACATAGTAATTACGTCATAAATATAATATTTTGCATAGGAAAATTTTCATGGTGCTTCAAGAGAACAGCCATGGGGTGCTGCGGGGCAAAGTTTGGAAAAACTGGGTTTGGCAATCAATAGCCAGGTAAATACAAAAGACAGTTTATCAGCTCTGCTCCCTCTCTCTAAACGAAACACTATAATTTACTGGAGGGTCTTACTCGATTAAAAACTGGACTGTGCAAAATGGCAAGACAGTCTCTAAAAGAAAATCAGTGGACTTCTTGTGAAGCAGTTCTTAGGAAAATCATTGTACCACATGTGGATGTGGTTAGCATAGCTACAGATTCATCTTTTAATAAACTAGTTATTGAGCAGAATAAAGCCATTAGTTAGGTTCTTACTGAGCCTCGTCCAACACCTACATCAGGGATGTAAATACAATTACACTTTGAACCAATATCCACTAATGTTATGTTTGCCTCTGCATGTCTTTATGAGTTGATTTAAAGGACTGACACCTCATTCTGGCTAAATTATAATATTCCTTCTCAAAGTTTAAAGACACAACCATATTTCATGATGAAAATGCAACTCATGCTCTTAGAATATGATCTTAATTTAAAAAAGAGAGTGTTCACAAATTTACCCATTGGAGACAAGAGGACAATAACCTCCAAGTTTGTTGATCCGGTAAAAGTGAAAGCTGTTCTCCTTGCTTTGGAAGCACTAATCATAATGGAAGCTGCATAATTGGTTGGATAATGGATAAGTTGTGATATTTATAGACTCTCAAGGGGCAGACCATGACTAACAATAAACATTCCTGTTTATGATTATTATCATGCAGTACGATGATGAGGGGATATGCTATTGCAGGATAGCCAAGCTCCTGCAATGCCCCTTGTGCTGATTGTTGGTTACACTTACTATTCTTCATTTTCTTTCATTCTAGATTTTTTAATGTTTTCCATCCTTTTTGATCCAAGCTTTGGCGGAGTTGAAAACTTTTTTTTATAAGGGTCTTGTTAATTTTATTGCTAGCGCTCATTAATATTAGGGTTAGTTAAATATTTATTGTTACTAATATTTTTTAACTGTAAAATCTAAAAAAGTCATTATTCAAATCATGAGATAACTGATGATCTGCCTGTGATATCTAATAAAATGACTGAACTTATGGTATACAAATTTTTCCTTCTTGCAGAAATTGGGGCATTAGATCGTATATAATATTTTGATAGAGCTCTAAGAGTATTGTTCTTACCATTCTGAAAATTTTAGTGAATTTATTATTCTGAATTTATTAAAAGAAAAGTGAGGTACAGTACTAAAAAAGATGAAGGAAAAAATTAGATACTGTTGTATTGTACCACTTAATAAAAGAAAAATACATTATTGTAATTTTTTATGTAAATATAATAGTTAATATTTTTTAATTAATTGTCAAATGGTCTATTGCCATTTTTGGTTCATTTAACTTTGAATTGAACTCCCCACTCTTCTCTTCCTTTGGTTACTTGATATTTAATATCAATATTTCCAATTCATTTTAGATTTAAAGATATTATAATGAATGTATAAATGTAAGAACATTTTATGAATTTATAGGGTAATATGAGACAAGTTCCTAACAGGAGACACTCTCCTAATTCTAATTTATAACATATTAAAATTTAAAAAAAACAAAAAACCCTAAAGATTGATATTGTCCACTGCCATCTGTATCAACCTTTATCTGTTGGAAGATTTTTCAAAACTGAAAGATGTTATAAACTAAAATTAGCAGGGTGTCTCCTATTAGGTACCTGTCTCATATTAGGCCTCTTTATGCTAACATGCTATTCTCAAGAATTCTTTTTTACTATATTAAAAAATATATTTGATTTCTGAAAGGTCGGTGGATGCCAGCTGGTAAAACTAAGGAAAATAAACTGGATCTGGAAAATCTTATGCCTGGACATGAGTATAAGTTCCGAGTAATGGCAGTTAATGCGGAAGGAGAATCTTTACCTTTGGAAGCTGCTGAATCTATAATTGCTAAAAATCCATATGGTATAATCTCATACAAAGACTTGTATATACTTATTACACACACACACACACACACACACACACACACTCACACACATATATATATATGTGTGTGTGTGTGTGTGTGTGTGTGTGTGTGTGTGTGTGTGTGTGTGTGTGTGTGTGTGTGTGTGTGTAATGTGTTGCATAGTTACTAAATAGATACATAGTTATATACCTAGATATTTATAGTTAAATATATTTAAGAGAGAGGACTATCATTGCTCAAACAAGTTTAAGCTCTAATGCGGACCCATTGGAGTTTTGTAAACTAACTTTAATTTTGCTCTTTTTTACTGGTGTAATTTTTGCCGTTAATTTATGAAAACTTTGTTTATTTTCTTTCTCATATTAAAAACATATCAGTATGCTTAAACCTTTTGTTTCCTTTCACTAACACTAATGTCTTTGACTGTGGTATAGTATTACTTAAACCCTTTCAATTCTGAGATCAAAATAGGTACTAATAAGTCCACTCTGTGTCCATACTTATAATCACTACTTTAAAGTTGAAATAGGTTGAGGTAGTTGAAATAGCTAAAATACTTTTTATTTTTGTTGGAAGTTTATCAAGCCACAATATTTCAAAAGTTTATAGGAAAAATCATCACCTGCTAATCCTTTCATTTTTCGAAGTATATTTTTCTGTCCTCACTTTCTCGAAATATACCTAAAAGTCTACCCTTGGCGATGGTATATTTGTTGTCCTCAGTATATGAGACAATATCGTATATGTTTTCTACTATCTTAAAGTCTAATTGAGCAACTAGGTAATTAAATTTTGTACTTTCCTTTGTCATTCCTCCAAGATCAAACTGGGCTTCGGCCTGGCAAAACCAAATTTCTGGCTTGTCTTTCCTAAAAGGTGGAAGTTTGATAATAACCTTATCAATGTTCTTCATAAAAAATTCACCATTATTTTCTTCCATCATGATTAATTTAAGAAATAAATCACAATCACGTCGGGGTCACCAATTGCAGTGGTTTTTAAACATTAACATTAATTAAAACTCACTGTAACAAAATAAGAACTTTTTATTGAGAAAAATTCACAAAACATAACTAACAACATTATTATTATTTTTAAAACATATGTTTGTTGTTTACAACATTTATATATTGACACGTTCATGCCGGGACTGTAATTCAAGCTCCTTGCCCATTGGCAGCTGAACTTAATGATTTTCGCTCTATAGGACGAGAGTTATTCAAGGGCATTATGCAGTATTGACAATGCAACAATAATAAAATAAACAATTCAATCCTAAATTGTCGTGGAAAGTTTTGTGTTTGACTAAAGTGTCCAATGCGGCCTTCTAGTGCGGGCCACCAGTGGTACATGCCGGTGTGAACCTGTAAAGACGTGTGTAGGTTGCTACATTTATATTAAATTTATTATTATTGTTTAACTTTTAATTTTAATAAAATTAACATACAAAATTCTAAAAATACAAATACAAATACTTGTGGCTGGTGTCGCCACAGATCTAAAAATTGGTGATATCGGCCTTAGATACTATTTTTTTGTGGCCAAGGTATCACCTGTTTCATTTAGATTTTTCTTGTCAAACTTCATTTCGTATGAAAACAATCATCCAACTTCATTGGGGAATACAGTTAGTTATATGAGTTGTTGGATACATGATATAGGTTTCGGCTCGTAACAGATTGAGGAATAAAAATGACTTACATCTGCTACATCTAGTAAAGCTCAGTTCTTAAAATCTTGACTTAATTCCTTTTTTTTTCTCTTTCCTCAATTTCTTTAGATTGTATGCCGTCTATTTTTTGTTAAATTAATTTAAGATGGAGATATTCTATTTTATATTAGTTTCTTCAGTATCGACCACCATACTTTCTCTATTCTGATGTTTCCAACAGTAGCCATTAGAAATTTCAAAACTGTAAACAAAATAACCAACACTTAACTCTAACAACACAAGTCCCCAATACAAATTTACACAAAATCTAACTCAACAACAAAATTAACTTGCTCAAAGCACTTCTGGGCCCCTACCTTTCAGAGTGCACAAGGGAATTCACTTAAAGCAACTAATATTTGTGTAAAAAGGCCATTTATTCGGATAAACATAAAGTGATATTACCACAAGGGACAAATGAGTGCCTACATGGTGCTCACAATTTTACAAACTCACTTCCATCATAATTATGATGCCAACTTAATAATTACATACAAATTATCTTATTTAATGTGGAATGTACAACAACAATGCCTTGGATTTTTCTATGCTGATGATGCTTGAATTAGCAAAATCTTGAGTGATTAATTTTTAAACTTCAGGCTTGGATTTTGGAATCTTCCAAATATATCAAACAAATATTTTTTTAAATCATTATTAATATTAGTAATTTTAAAATGTTTGAAATAAGAAATCTGATATTCAAATTTTGTTTAGATAAGTAATAGATGTCATGTAATTATATGCACCAATTCTTTTTTAACACTTCAGATGAACCTGGGGCTCCTTCACCTCCAGAAGTTACTGACTGGGACAAAGATTTTGTTGATTTAAAATGGTCACCACCATTGAAAGATGGTGGAGCTCCTATCACTGGTTATATTATTGAAAAAAGAGAAAAAGGAAGTCCACGCTGGACCAAATGTGCTGAAGTTAAAGGGCCAGATTGCAAAGCTAGAGCAGATGATCTAGATGAAGGAGTAGAATATGAATTTAGAGTGATTGCTGTTAATAATGCAGGACCTGGGGAACCAAGTTTACCTAGCAGACCAGTGATACCCAAGCCAAGAAAATGTATGTAAAATATTAATTATTTTTTTTTTTGTTTATGGTTTAGAAATTCTCAGTTAGGTTTCTTAACTCCTGTGAACACAAGTACCTCACTGGTCTCCCCTGCTGTATTTATTATTTATTAAATATCTATTTAATTGTAACAAAAATATAGTAAACACGTATGTAGGAAGACAAATACCATTTTGCAGGACTTGGTGAAAGCTGAAATTCAAATTTTTTAATCATCACAATACTTTATTAAATATTTATTAATAATTTATTAATAATAATAAATATTAATATTTATATTAATATAAATAAATTTATATAAATATAAATAATTATAAATAATAATAAATAATAAATATTTATTAAATATTTATTAATAATTTATTAAAAAAAATATTTTCTTTTAAAGCTTCCTTTGTTTATTATTTTTAATTAAAAAAAAAAACTATACACATTCCTACCTCTAGTTTTATATATATCTTATTTTATTTAAATAAGGTTTTATTCTATCTTGGTTGACCTATTTCTCATTATTCAAGGTATTTCGGAAACTATGTTCTTCTATAATTATTAATTTTATTTTTACATATAACTAGCTGTAATCCGGCTTCATTCAGGGAGTTGTGTGATGATTGGAACAAAAGAATAAACTTTGAAATATATTAATACAGAAAAATAGACCAAAACTAACCATGATTAAAACAAAATTTTTAAGAACTTCAGTTTCAGTGTTAGTTGCAAGATTCGAAAACTCAGAGTCCACACAAATAAGGCATCCTGTACATGTAAGAGACCTTATAGTCTCTTAATGTAAATTCTTCCCGATTCCCCCCTGAATTGGGTGCAGAAAAATAAATTTGACTGCAAATATGTCAAGTTATCTATCATTTTTTATGTTTTCTAAGTTCTGATTACAATGAGACCATTCTCATGACTATGCATGCAGTCAACAGATAAAAATTTATACCAGATAATAGGTGAAAAAAACATGTTTAGCGGTTATATGATTCACAGCTAACAAATTTATTATTAGAGTACATATATGATATAGATAGACTAATGTATTATGTATATAGATAGATGTGTGATAAATTAATAAGAATGCATATTGAGAAAATAATCATTGAGATTGCCACATGTACATTTCAAAAATCTTTTTATCTGCAAAATGTGATTTTAATCTATAATCGATGATAGCATTCAAATTATAGATTGCAGTGTCATGTTCAATCCAACGACATAAAAACTCCAAAAACTGGATAACAACTTGTTTTTTACCTCATATTACCCGCTGATTTTAGGTAAAAATTCATATTTTGTAGGCGATAATTACTTTGCGAAACAAGGGAAAAATAATCCTGGTTATTATTTTTAAATTGATCATTTTTCCTATAATCTTATTTATTTATTGAAGAATGTATAAATAGGCATATCTGAAGTTTTTTTATCAAATGCTCACCTGCCTCTTAATCTTAAAATTTGGTAACTTTCTTTCTCATTGTTTCATGATTATTTTATGAATTATTACTCATATTTAGTCACAGATTTTTGAAATGATATACATGAAAATCCGAACTTCACTTATTTCTGATTAATTGTATATGTACTTAAATAATCATTTTATTAGCTGGAGTATCGTTTAGTCACAACATGTGGTTTTTCAAATATTATAAGTTTCGAAGTAATGAATCTTTTTTTCTGGAAATGGCACCATCACATTCATAATCCTAGAAACTATAAAAAATGAAGCATCACTTGACTTGCAGCAATGTTAATTTTTTGACAGGCCTCCCTCCCACTTCAACCTCCCTAAAGAGTTGCTGCCCTCCTTAATACGGGTGGCCCATAAAGATCTCGAACCTTATTACTAATACAAAGTTAGGAAGTGGAAACCATATTAGTATCAAATTTTGTTTATTTTTCATGTACAATAAAAAGTAAATAAATCTTATTGAAAACATATTCTAACTATTGGGAGTATTTGTTTATAAACATCATATTTCATTTAATTATCCGGGCTATATATGTTAAAATTATTTGATTTTAGTTTGAGTAATATATAATATGAGCATTTGAATTGAAATGAGTCCAATTTCAACATTTTGTAGGAAAGCACTTTAAATAAGATTTCTCCTTTGGAAATTTGAACCTTTTTATTTTGTATGTATATTTCATTAATCTGTTATGTTTTAATATTTCTGTGATACTATTACAAAATTATATAGGGGGTACAGGGCTGCAAAACCATATAAATTTCTTGATTGTACCTGGAGTTGTTTTTGAGTTTTATTGGCACGCACATGATACACTTTGCTTTGTAATAAATATTGATTACATTTATTTTTTTGCTTACATGCTTGAACATTTTCAAGGATTTTTATCCTCATTTTCAGGGAAACAATTCAATTCTACATATTCAGCAATGAGACAAATTGAATATAATGAAAAATTCATTATTTGTAAGAATCCTTTTTCATGAAACTAATTTTCAAAAAAAAAAAATAATAATAATCAAATAATAATAGAGACTTGGTTATATAAAATACAATTTTCAATAGTTATTTAATATAATTTATGTACAAAGTATTAAAGTTAAATCAAATTAAATATTTCATGATTAATTTAATAGAAGTGCCTGGATAAAAATAAAGCATTCTAAATTTTTCAATAAATTTTGGGAAATTTATCAAGTTTTTATTTTTTTTTTAATAAAATTGTAACCACCCTTTTATTAAGTGATGACCAGGGACCTGGAAAAGCCTAACTGACCAACCCCAGAGGGGGAAGAGGGTAAATATGCTGATGTGGGGCCTGGGGTGAAAACCACTCCCCTCTTAGGAATGCTGCGAGTTAATGGTGAAACCAAGGTTAGATAAGAATGAAGTTACCGAAAAAAACTTTATATTTTCTGAAGGGAACCCTAATGTGAAGGCATGATGCTGTAGGGCCAGGCCTTTACCTTTTGTTGGTCTTGATCTAACTGCTAATAGTTTTTTATTTCTTCTTTGCTAAATCAATATTTTTAATGTTAAAAACCTTAAGTTAGACAAAAGTAAATGCCTTTCTAATAAATTTAATCCTATGTTGTAAACTATGCTCATGGTTATTAGCTTTAATCTTTAAAACATTTCAAGTAAAAAATATGCTTATATATATATATATATATATATATATATATTACTGGATCAACTTAGATCAAAGCTAACTACAAAGATATCGGCCTAATTGATACAGCCAATAGGTAGGGTGGAGTCAGCTTATGCTGTATATTTTTTGTAATATTATTCCTTTCATTATTCTTACTCTCAATCATTTTCCTATATATTTATATTGCTATAAAGTTAGCCTGTCTCCAACAGCTATTTATAAATTTCCTATCTTTAATTATAAGAAGAGTTTAAAGAATAACATAATAATAAAATAAAACAAATCGAGCAGAATCAGCTCAGTTGCATCTGAAATGTATGTGAAATAATAAATAAAAGATGATTTATAGGATATAGATCATATTTATTAACTTTTTATAAATATAGACATTTATATATATTTATTTATTAATTTTTTAACAGTTATATACAAATATGTAAAAAGTTCTTAGCTTCTATGATATATGCGGTTGAAACTATAATACCATCAGTTATTTTTAGGAAACACTAACAAAAATAGTAAGAAGCAGAGATTACTATTTAATTTTAAAAATTAACTGTAATGTTATTTTTATTTTTAGTACCTCCTAAAATAGATCGTAAGAACTTGAAGAACATTACAGTTCATGAAGGAGAACCAATTATGATCTTGGTAAAAGTTCTTGGGGAACCTCCTCCAGACATTGTTTGGTACCGTGGTAATAAGACTATTTCCTCAAGTGGATCGAGACAAATTGAAGTAACTCCCAACAATTCTAAGTTTGTAATTCAAGCTACGGTAAGAAAAGATACAGGAGTTTACAAAATACATGCTTCAAACAGATATGGAGTGGACGATGCCGAAGTTGAAATCAATGTAATAAGTAAGTAGTTTCCTATGTTGTTTTTTTATTATCATTTCTTGTTTCATCTAATTTTTATTTAACATATTTACTAATCGTGTTCGGTTAAATAATAAATAATAAGCAATGGTTAGTTAGTTTCAAAACAAAAATTTTTAGAACACATGAAATCTGGAGGAACCAGCTGCTTTTATTTTTCCCCTTTTCAAAAATAGAATGTAAAGTTACTTAATAGGTATTAAAGAAAAGGTTCTGTTGAGTATTAGAGTTATAAACAATACTATATTGAAGAAAATCAGAATAAGAAATACTAATATAAAAACTATACTTTCAATTTAAAAAATAAAATAATTAGGAGGATCAGGACTTCCTGTTTTAGTATAGTTTAAGGCAAATTAATAATAATTTACTTTAGTACGAGTAAAATCATAATTCATTGTTTAAAAATGCTAAATAATTATAGACCAAAATGTTACAGTAAAGCTATATTTTCGTTGAAGAGAGAGTTTTTCTTAATGAAATTTATGCAAGCATATTGTGGTATTTTATAGTTTAATGTATTTTGATTAATTTTAATGAATAAATAATAATATCACTGAAATCTATGAGAAATGAAATATTACTTTGGATAAAGCGTCCCTTCTTGAAACCATCCCCCCCCACATTATTGAGCCTTATTTAGTTCCTTTTATCAGTAAAGTTGGGATTTCAAAACTTTGATGTCGATCATCAGTTCCAAATAATCTGAGGTATTATTAATATCGATCCTGCATCGTTAGAAAATAATTTACTCTCAGTTATTGTGCACTTGACATTTTTTATGTGTAATTGAACTTAAACAACAGAAAATCTTACATCTCCATCTGCCAATTATTATCTAATAACCAGAAGCAACCAAGCTACTGGTAGCTTTGTGACAATGCTTAAAATTTATTTTAGCCTGTCATCTTGCATAGCTCATTGGGTTGTAAATGTAGATTGTCTGCTGCTCTAGCAAATAGCTAACAAATTCTTAGATTATCATCATTTGTCAAAACTTTGAGCCCAACCATCTTAGAAAGATCAATATGTACTAAATATTGTAACACTTCTGTTGGTTAACAAATATTTATTGAACGAAAATATAACAATATCAATGCCAACGAATTATAACAACATAAATATGCGAGCAGGTGACAAAAATTATAACTTTATAGCACACGAATCATATGGCTTGAGCTTCACAGTCAAGACGCATACTAAGACTGTTCAGTCAATCGCTTCTTATATATAGTTGTAAGGAGGGTCTAGAATGTTGTAGAATCTTGTGGAAGCTGGTGGAATGACATAGATGGAGCTGGAACAATCTAGATCCCAACAGTTCGCTCCGACCGCTTAGTTTGTTCCAACAAACGATCTGGGATTTCAAATCATATGTTTTTTTATTTAACGATTTAACGTTACACTGCCCCCTGCTTAGAGACATTCCTCATGGATGTCTTCTTTTCCATACGGGCCTGCTCCCTAGATCGAAGGAAAGGTCACTTCCGTATTCTGCTGCACCTGTTCTTCTTCGTGGTTCCCTGCATATGGCGCCAAGCAATCGTAATAGACGATCATAGGCCTTCCTTGGGGATACTTGAAAACCCTGTACATCACATTGTTGATGCGCTTCTTTATCACATTGGGTCCCTCCCAGTTCTTCTGCAACTTTGGGCAGAATCCTCGCTTTCTTCTGGGGTTATAGAGCCAAATTAGGTCTCCTACTTTGTACCCACCCTGATCGGCTCAACTATCGTAGTGTCTCTTCATCTGGTAGCTGGCGAGGCGAAAGTTCGAAAGCTCATGCGTGTATTCTATTCTCTTCTGGAGTCCAGATACATAACCTTGCCCAGATACTTCCACCCCAGTTTTGGTGCCAAAAATGAGTTCACAAGGTAACCTCATGTCTCCACTAATGAGATCTCTCATAGGTGTCTGTTTAGAGGATTCATTAACTGCAGAGCGGTAGGCCATGAGGAAGTATGGGATCTGAGGGTCCCAATCGCGTGATGGTCAGAGGTTACCTTGGAAAGGTACTTTATGAGGGTTTGGTTCATTCGTTTTTAACATTCCGTCAGACTGTGGATGGAGGGCCATAGTCCTGGTTTTTCAAATCCTAAGTCTCTTGTAGACTTCCTGGAATAATGTGCTCTCAAAGTTCCTTCCCTGATCTGAATGTAATTCAATAGGTACTCCGACACGGGTGATGAACTCCTTCACCAGAACGTCAGCCAAGGTAGCAGCCTCTTGGTTGGGAACAGCATATGATTCCACCCACTTGGAAAAACATTCCTCGATTACAAAGACGTACTTATTTCCAGTGTCACTTTCTGGGAATGATCCTAATATGTCCACGGCTACCATCTCGAAGGGGCTCCCCGCAATATACTGCTGCATCCGTGCTCGGCGTTTGCGAGTTGGTCCATTGCTTGCAGAGCAGGTGGTACATTTATGTCACCAATCCTTGACATCGTCAGAGCAGATCACCCAGTAGAACCTCTTGCGTACTTTCTGGAGTGTTTTCTTCACACCAAGGTGTCCTCCTGGCACTTCATCATGAAGCTGACGAAGTACCTCCGGCACGCAGGTCCTCGGTATCAGAAGCCGAGGTCAACCGTTCCATCAAGGCGTCAAACTCTTCTTGACACTCGTTATTCCAGCTGAAAGGTCTACTTTCTTCAGTCAATCGACCCAGAGGTTTCGTAATGTCCCCAAAATTACTTACATATCGGCGGTAGGAACAGAGGCCCAGGAAACTGTGAATCTCCTGTTTATTGGGAGGGATGTGCCATTGCTGGACCACCTGAATTTTCACTGGGTTGGCCGCTACACATTCTCCGTTGACGATGTATCCTAAATAGGTGACCTTAGTCTGGAAAATATGACACTTTTTAGCGTTGAGTGTCAAATTGGCCACTTTTCTGTCCTTCTTCGTCACGTCGTTAAGCTTCCAATAATCTACGCAGAAGCGGGTGGTACCATCCTGCTTCTTTACGAGCACTACTGGAGAGGCCCATGGACTACTCCACAGCTCTACCACTCCGTCTGTTATCATCTCTTGAACCGCATTCTCAGCCTCCTCCTTCTTGACTTGGGGAAGTCGCCGCGCAGCTTGACGAATAGGGCGTGCATCACCAGTATCGATTTTATGACACACCACGCTTTTTCTACCTGGATACCGGATTCCGAGCCGAGAAAATAGAACAATATCATTGCCAACGAATTATAACAACATAAATATGCGAGCAGGTGACAAAAATTATAACTTTATAGCACACAAATCATATGGCTTGAGCTTCACAGTCAAGACACAGACTAAGACTGTTCAGTCAATCGCTCCTTATATAGAGTTGTAAGGAGGGTCTAGAACTTTGTGGAATTGGTGGAAGCTGGAACGACGTAGATGGAGCTCGAACAATCTAGATCTAAAAAGTTCGCTCCAACCGCTTATTTCAACCATATGTTTCCACTTATGGAATTTCAAACCATATGTTTTTTTATTTAACGACTTAAGTTTACAATATTTTATGATCTTATTAAATTCATGAGCATTAATTGTTTGAAATTAATGTTAAAAATATGTTATTATGTTCTATTCAAAAGATTACTATCTAAAATTCTCCATGTTCAATGCATCTCAAAACAGAAAAAAGTCATAATATGAAGTCAAAGGGTATCCTCTATTATCACGGTTAATAAGTTAACAAAACTGTACCTTCATAACTCTCAATCTTTTTCATTAATTCCCTGGAATTAAAAAAATTAAAGGATCGAGGGATCTAATTGAAATATCTTTTTGGGAATATGTCATGATCATATTTATCTGCAAATTCCAAAATGTCATTATCAGACACGAAGACAGGTAGGTTAATCTTTTTCCTGTTTAATACTGAAAAATAATAATTAGGTAGAAAATAGTCCGGGGAGGCGGTCAATAAAATACAAAATAGTATAAAACTATTTTATTGTTGCCGACGTTTCGACCCAACTATGCAGGTCTTCGTCAGGGCTAAATAAACAAGACACCGACAACATGAGTAATTAGGACAAAGAATATGAACTGGCTAGATAAAATATAAAAAATATGAAAAAAACAAAACAAAAAAAAACAAAAACAAAGAATATGAACTGACTATATAAGATATAAATAAATGTAAACTTAAGGTTAAGCATATAATTTATATACACATGGTGTAATATGGTTATTGACACTGATACTGTTAACACTGACGCTGTTGATACTGATAATATAGGTGGTGTGATAAGATGGGGTAAGGTGCATAGTAGTGGATATGTTATGAGAGTGTTGTACTATGGGTAGATATGGTGGCAAAATGGGGCAGAGTTGAAGAGGGATTAATATATGATGGATTATAAATATAGTAAATGAAGGAGCTTACATTATGACAGGGATGGATGTCACGGCCAGAGTGAGGGCTGGAAGGGTCGTGACATCCATCCCTGTCATAAAACCAACTTTCAAAAAAATAGATTTTAAATAACTAGCAAAGCTTATTTCTTTTTATTTGGTGCTGTTAATTTATTCATGAAGATTTATTTTAAAAAATAGTCTAATTTCTACTTTAAATGTAACATAGTGCTAAATATTAAGAGTGCTTCTATACCTATAACACTATCTGTATATTAAGTATGTACTTATGTTTTATAACAAAACATATTCTGATTGAATTAGTTTTTAAAAAAATTAACTCAAATGTTTTTTTACAGGTAAACCAGGAAAACCTGAAGGCCCATTAGAAGTATCAGACATTAAGAAAGATGGCTGTACATTGAAATGGAAAAAACCAAAGGATGATGGAGGAGAGCCAATAGAGGGGTATATAGTAGAAAAATTTGACCCTGAAACTGGGGTCTGGTTACCTGTAGGTCAAAGTCAAGTCCCTGAAATGGAAGTTACAGATCTGACACCTGGTCATGAATATAAATTCCGTGTCAAAGCTGTGAATAAAGAGGGAGAATCAGAGCCTCTTGAAACATTTTCCTCAATCATTGCCAAAGACCCATTTGGTAAGAAATTTATTATAACTCTATCTTTTCTTGTTTTTAGTTACCAAAGTCTGATATTCATGTTAAGATATGAACAAAATTATTAATATTCCCAACATTTCAAGTACATACAATCATTCATTGCAAACTTTAATAAATTTTAAACATTAAACTTAATAAAGAATAATAATTAAAGGTTTTAAGGTGCATTGTTAACCCTTAGATGCCCGTCAATGTGATATATTGGGTGCCAGTACTTTCTGTAGCTGCCCACCAAAAGCAAATATTGGGCTGCTCGTCCTTTTGGTAGCTGCCTGCCACTGATAATAGCCATTTTGGGACTGACGCTCATTCAATTTGTTACCACGCCCATTCAGAGTGATTTATATTACAATCCTCATGATCTTGCACTCCAGTTTGAAAAGTATTAAAAACAAAAAAAAATTATTTGTGAGAATTGCTAGTACATATAATATACCTATATATTCAGTAATAGGTGTATTATATGATAGATAGTATATAATTAAATTAGGTACATATTATCTAAATTTAGTATATACTTGGTATATATATTCATCTTTGATCTTCTTCGATCTGTTTTTTTGTTTTTTCACCCCCTTCTAATTCCATCTTGGTTATATTTGGACAATATTTGAAAAAAAAATATTTGAACCACCATGGTCAAATATAAATTCATACGGGAAATCAAACTTCCTATAGAATAATGGAGGTAGGTTTCTATAGAATCATTTGCTTACTACAGTCTTATGAAAAAGGCTAATATTAAGTGGTTATTATTAATTTGTACATTATTGTGTAAATTAAAAAAAAAAAAATATTAAATGCTGATGTGTGTGAAGGAAGAGCTAGGGAAGGCTGGTAATGAAAGATGAACTCTTTGCAAGAGTAGAGAGCTGGGATGCAGTGAGTTCCAGAATCGTGGTAGCAGATCTAAACCTCACCATTGGAAAGTCTTATATGATTCAGATATACGCCCCAACTGATGACGCATCAACCAACGATAAGAATCAATTCTATGAGGACCTTCAGAAAACTATTGATTATATAAGGAATAAAAATAGGAAAATAATAATTGTGGGAGATTGAAATGCTCGAACTGGAAACAAAAATACTGCATCATTCGAAGTCTTGGGATTGTGGGAGGGATAAACTGCCAGGAACAATAGCGGATGCAGACTCATTGAGTTCTGCATTCAGAATGATATGATTATTGGAAACCCCCACTACAATCATAAGACTATACACTAGATTACGTTTGAAGTTCAAGAAAGAAACGTGAGAAGTGTAGTTGATTACTTTGTATATGACAAAGACATCAGAAGATACTTCACAGACATAAAGGTAATACGGGGAGCTGAACTGAGCACAGATCACTTCCTCTTGATTGCTGATACGCCTGTTCCGGTACCAAGAGCTTCAAAGCCAAAAGTTTATGAAAGGATAGATGTTAAACATGGAGACAGTCTCAGCCCACTCTTTTCATGGACTCTTTCCATAGTTTTCATCAGATATTTCATTTCTTCCTTGTTTTTTAATCAATGTGGATTTGTTATATGCAAAAACATTTTCACACTGGAAAAAAAAAATCATTTCACTGCCTAATAACTACATTAGAACATTGAAAATTGAAATATTAATAATAGTTGTACTTACACCTTACTAAGTATACTGCATTAACATAAAATTGATTGAAATGTTATAATTTTAAGTTGAACCAAGTGAACCAGGAGCTCCATCACCCACAGATTGGAATCAAAATCAAGTTGATCTGATTTGGAAAGAACCTATATCTGATGGTGGCTCTCCAATCACTGGCTACATAATTGAAAAGAAGGATAAGTATAGGTATGATTCAGAACTCAATCTTACAACTGTTTTGATTTATGTTTAATATTTAATGTTTGAAGGATTTAGTAAATCCTTAGTATAAATAGGCAAAAAAAAAATTGCCATCTAAATATAAAATTATTTATTACTTCACCAAAACCATTAAGTGAATCTGTACCTTAGGATTGTTGGAATTAAAAGTAAATTATTTGAAGGGATTGGATATATTATATATATATATATATATATATATATATATATATATATATATATATACACACAATAAACATTTCGTAAAACATTGTTATATAAGACTTAAGATCTCCTTACTTTTTGCTATGAATGAAGTTTTCTTAAATATTTTTTACACGGTAAATTTTCGTTGTATATATATGAGACGGGTTTACTCAAAGTTTTTAATACAGTAAGTATACACTTACATTATTGCAAACATGAGCCTTGATCCCAATCATGGAACGATGTACTATTGTATAAGAAAAGAAATGTGTTAGGAGGTGATACGACTGAGATTATCAAGCACACCCATATCATAAAGACTTGTATAAAAATATTATACCCCAGGTTTATTTGTTTTGTTTTTTATATAAAAATGAAATACAATTTTCTTATAGTGTATTAATCTCTTATTGATTTATATTATTATATGGTCCAATACCTTTGTCATCTTTTTTGGCATAAACATAATTCGTCGCTCATAAATTTTCATCTCATTTAAAATGAAGGTTTTGCCATCTAAAATTTTTTGTAGAGATGGGAACAAATACTCGTAGAAAGAAGGTGTAAGATCAGGAGCATATGGTGGGTTTGGCAGTACTTATATCCCATCAAAACTGTAAAAGCTTTTGGCGAGTTACCAAACTTGTCATTATGAGGTCTCAAATTATCTTAGTGGAATACTACACCGTTTATGATCAATTCTGGCCTTTTAAGTGAATCTTTCAATTTGTTCAGCTGATGACAGTACAATTTTAGAATTGTTCATTATGTCCAGTAGGAGCTTAAAAAAAAAAAAAAAAAAAAAAAAAAAAAAAAAAAAAAAAAAAAAAAAAAAAAAAAACATTCTTTTAAATTTCACTAAACAGATAACATTACTTTTTTTTTTTTTATGAATATTGGCTTTGCACTATTGCAACCCGTTCACACCATGATCTCTTGCATGGATGTCCGCAAGGAGGGGCAGCTGCTCCCCTAGAAAATATGATAAACAAAAACTACAAATTAAATAAATATAGAATGTTAGGCCTCATAGTCTCTTATTATTTCAATAATACGAGACTTTGAGGCCTAACATTCTATATTTATAATTAAATAGTCTCTTCCTACACACTTGTTTACTAAATTAAATAAATTTATATTCCTTAATTGTATTTATTGTGTTATATAAACACAATTTTTAATTTTCTTATATCAATAAATTGTATTTGAACAATTAATTGAGCCTTAAATAGTCAGAATAACTCGATCACCTCACCCGGTCATAAGAATTTTACCAGCCGGCCCCCCCTAGACAAAATCTTGCGGACGCCCTTGATATATTGCATTTAACATTGTTTAAACAATCCAATCTCGTCTCCAATGATGATGCGCCTCAACAGAATAGCATACATTTTTTTTAACATGAAACATAAGGCATTCATATTTCTAATGAGAGTAAACCTAGGTGTTTCTAATGGTTATGTACAGTAAAATTTCCTAAATTTGATCTCCCAGCAGTCTCAGGAGTTATTATTTCACCGTTTGAATCAATAAATGTCTTTATTTTGTCTTAATAAACAACAATTAGCCTTCCAGAACATGCTGTGTTTTCAATATCAAAATTGTGAGATGAAAATTTAGTGAACCAGTCTTGGCACAGGTGTTCTGTCAATACTTCTTCTCAATACATATCGGATGAGTTTTCTTGCTTCAGCAACATTTTTACCTTTTCGATAATAAAAAAAACGGAAAATGCTACTTTATACTTTTCACCAATCACTTAAACTTTGTCACAACCTAAAACTTGCTATAACATCAGTAAAACTATAAAAGGATTATGCAGTTTAAGTGGGAAGTTGGGGATGAGAAAATTACTAAAAGAAACTCAATTTTCCTTAAATTTAAAAATTACTTTAATTAATAAAATTAATAATCCTTATTTAAAACTTATTTAAACGAAAATTAAAACTTGCTATATCAGCTGTGAAACTGTAAAAGGATTATGCAGCATAACTGGGAAGTTGGCTGGAAGAAAGTGCAATTACACCCTCTGTTCAAAAAAACAAAATTACTAAAATAAATCACTTTATTTAATCCTTTTTTTAATTTTTTAAAATAATCCTTTATTTAAT
The DNA here is from genome assembly GCA_911387785.2 of Aelia acuminata. Classification (NCBI taxonomy): domain Eukaryota; kingdom Metazoa; phylum Arthropoda; class Insecta; order Hemiptera; family Pentatomidae; genus Aelia; species Aelia acuminata. The sequence goes on from OU426980.1 coordinate 18,797,215, forward strand.
TTTAAATAAATGGTGAAATAAAACGTTTTTTGTTCAATATTAAGTATGAAAGTGTGAGGCCTGTTAACAGTGAAATGGGAGTTTTCGTTTTCTCTGTAGATCTTAACTTAATATAGTTTATTGATATAACCATAAAATTTTAACTGTCATTTTTTTTTTCTTTTTAAAAGTGGAATATGGGAGAAAGCTCTAGAAACATCTACACCCACTCCACAAGCTCTGGTAACTGGATTGGTTGAAGGAAATGAATACCAATTTAGAGTTATAGCCCTGAACAAAGCAGGTCAAAGTAAACCCAGTGAACCCAGCAAGACTTTCATAGCTAAGCCAAGATTCCGTAAGTTTATATTAAAATATTTTTTAAATATAATATTATTCCATAGAACAATACTAATTAAAACTATTACAAACTATCTGGAAATGTATTGAATCATGCTTGAAACAATGTATGTTTCAACAGGTTGGAAAGTGTTGAAATATTACTAGATATACCAAAAAAAAAAAAAAAAAAATCCAAAACAATTACTTGTTTCTTTATACTTATGTTAACCATCTAAATTTTCCAATTTTTTCATCCTGCTTCAGTCAAAATATTCTACACAGCACTTTATTTTCAGAAACCCGAACGAGGAACCAGTTTTACTCCATATGTAAATTTATTTTATCATAATTTTTATTTTGTTACAGTTGCTCCTAGAATTGATAGAAGAAATTTAAAGGATATCACTCTCTCTGCTGGTTCTTTGCTCAAATTTGATGCTAATATCATTGGTGAACCTCCTCCATCAGTTGAATGGAGATGTTCATTGAATCCAATCCGGTAAATTTTTATTTAGAGATATCTATTATTATATAATTATGTACTTTTGAAAATAATCAACCTTCTTTTCTTTTTTTTTAATTTACCACAGCTTCAACAGGTCTATTGTAAACTACTTTTAACAGTGTTCTTGATGATTTTCATAATTTTTGTCAAGGTTAATTAAAAATCTCTGAATTATGTAAAATGTTTAAAAGTTGTTTACATTAGGTTTTAATTGGCTGAAATAAAAAATAAAAAAAAAAATAAATAAAAATCATAGCTTTATCTTAAACCCTTTAAGTTATAATTTATATATTTTTCTTAACTACTGTAATTTTGGTATGCAATCTTTATTTTTAAAACCATCTATTCAACAACTTTGGTTTTAGGAATAGCAAGACTGTTACAATTGAAAATGTAGATTATTATACAAAGCTGACAATAAGACCTGTATCAAGAAATGACTCTGGAGAATATGTTGTTACTGCTACTAATAGCTCAGGAAAAGATCAAGTTACCGTTCAAGTTGTGGTAACTGATAAACCATCACAGCCTCAAGGGCCATTACAGGTAATATTTATCATTTTCAACAGGTAATTTCTTTTAATAATTTAATAATGGTGGTTTTGTCAGATATTAATTATAATTTTTTTTTGTATTTAATTATGTACTCACCTTTTAAGATCAATGAGTATTTTACAACTACATGGTTGCCCTTTTAACAAAAAATTAAATATCCTCTAGAAAAAAAAAATCATGCTGAACTAGTTCGTCAAACATGAAATCACACTGGTTTTTAAAATGAGACTTCATTACTTGTTTTTGTTTACAAGTTCGGCTGAAATAAATAATAATTCATTATATTACAGAATAATTAAATGAAATTCTTTATTAGTTAAAAGAAAATTAATAAAAACATCAAGCTCTAAGTTTGTAATATTAATATGCATTACATTGGCTAATGCACCACATTTTGGAATCAGGTATCAGATGTACATAAAGATGGATGTCATTTGAAATGGAAGAGGCCAAAAGACGATGGTGGAACTCCTATTGAATATTACGCTGTAGAGAAATATGATCACAGCAAAGGAACATGGGTGCCATGTGGGCGTTCTACTGAACCAAGTAAGTTTTACTTCCATACAGTATCATTTGCATTGTCCATATGCTTATCATCATAAATTAAGTTTAAAACTGATACTCAAACTTGGCTTTTAGTTCTATTGATATAGTTGTTTTGTTATTAGTTGCTTTTAAGATATTAAGATATTACAAGTTATTTATATATTTTTCTTAATCATTCTTTATCATTTGTTAATGTCTTATTTCCTTTGTTGGTGATACTAAAATTTTATATAGATTTTGAAAAAAAAATTATGATATGCTATGTTAACTATTATTAGAATAGTCTCAGAAAATTTAGAATTTAGGAAAGCAATGTTATATTTTATGATAGAACATTTAAACTATCAATGAGAAATTTCTTCACTTGTTATGAAATTTTAGGTTTGGATGTTGTTGGTCTTACTCCTGGAAATGAGTATTCTTTTAGAGTCTTTGCTGTAAATTCTGAAGGTGAATCAGAACCACTTGAAACTGATACATCCATTATTGCTAAGAATCCATATGGCAAGTATAAATTTGTTTAATAAAAAATATACCTAAGATATATAAGATTTATAAAAGTTTTAATTTTCTGATGATTATAAATACAATATAATCCTAATAAAATATAAATGGTTTATTGAAAGAAAATAAATAAAAACTTATAACAAAATACTTCAATAAAATATTCTCTCTAGAAATGTATCATTTTAATTTAGCTCGTTCAGTGCCATGAGAGTTTGATTACTTTCTCGTAGCACCATTGTTCTTTTTTTTCCTTTGCATATTATGAGTGTAATCTATAGATATCCTCTACATATTAAAAAAAAATGTATTAGCTTTAACTTATAAATATTTACTACTTTTTTTTGTGGTCCCTGGGACTGTAATAGACTTTTTTTTCAATTTATAATAATAAAACTTAAATCAATGATACTAAATTCATGTATTGCTTTGGAATATAACAAAGTGTTTTACATATTTTCTATAATTCAGTTAGTTAATATTTCCCTAAAATGGCCATGAGTTGCCTGTCCCGTGAGGTAACAAAAGGCTTTCCTGAAACATCTCCCTGTATATAATCCCCCTTATAGCCTCCTTTTCACACCAAATAATATAAATAAACAAGTAGATGAAAACCTATATTGACATTAATAATAAAGGCTATATTAAAATGACTGCATTGGTCTACTGTAATAGAATTTTTTTTCAATTTATAAAAATAAAACTTAAATCAATAAGACTACATTCATGTATCAGCAAAAATAAAGTCCCAGACCTAGAGTAATATTGTACTCTTCATCTGCATTCATGTGGTAACTTTACATAACACACTTTGATAAAAAATATATAATTATAGCTCATTTTATTTTTAATGAAAATTCTATAAATATTTTCATTATTGAAGTATGATGTCAGACTATATTTTGTTTACTTTCATTTTTAGACGAGCCGAGTAAACCACAAGATTTAGAAGCAACAGACTGGGATAAAGATCATGTTGACCTTAAATGGGCTCCTCCGGTAAAAGATGGAGGATCACCCATCACTGAGTACATAATTGAGAAAAAAGATAAATACGGAAATTGGGAAAAGGCCCTAGTTGTTCCTGCTACTCAAACATCTGCTACTGTGCCTGATCTCATAGAAGGAGAATCCTACCAGTTTCAAGTCAGAGCTGTTAATGCTGCAGGGCCTGGTGAAGCTAGTGACCCTACTCCTATTATCATTACAAAACCAAGAAATATGGCTCCGAAAATAGATCGTTCAACATTAGATGATATTACTATAAAAGCTGGGCAGGCATTTAAATTTAATGTAAAAGTTAGTGGTGAACCTATGCCAACAACATCCTGGCTTCATGGTACACAGGAATTAATTTCAAGAGGCAATCTTAAAGTTTCTCACTTCGAGTATGGCACTAAAATTAGTGTCCGTATGGCAAGTAGGAAAGATTCAGGAAAATATAAAGTCATTGCTGAAAATATTAATGGAAAAGATATCGCTGAAGTCAAAGTCACTGTCCTAGGTAATCCAATTACACCAATCTGACTGCTATATTTATATTTAACAGATAATATCAAAATAGCATTTTTATGCCTAATTGAATTTCTCATACAATGGTATTAATGTCATTTGACTGTTGACCAAATTTACTATTTGAGTATTAAAGTAAAAACTAAAATGTGATGTGTTTGTTGTTTCTACCGTAATATTTAAGTAATTTAACAAGACAAAAATATTTATCAAGTATGGAGTAAAAGTGTCTCATATTTTTTCCTCATTACATTGGCATGAGCCCTGGTCAAATATTTTTTCACCTAAGATCAAAAAAAAAAATTCATTGAAATCGTTCCCACATCCATAGTACCCCCTTGTAATTTCTTTTAATGCTCATTCTTATCACCAATTTAGCCACCTTCTCTGATCTTTGTGTATGGTTTTAAACCACAGCCAATGATCTTCCAAACTTTACTTTTTACTAGTCTGTTGGAAACATTTTATTCTTGCATATCATTTTTTTTTTTTTTTTTTTTTTTTTTTATCTAGTCTTAGACTAACTTTGGTTTGTTATGCTTTCTCCTATGCCTCATTTCTTCTTCTGTAAATTTTAAATAGCTGGAAAAAAAAATTGCTTTCTTACATAATAATGACGATTTTCTTCCAATGTTGATCAACTAAAGAAAACTGTAATTCTAAAAATTTTTGTCATGATAGCAGTTGTTTATATATATATATATATATATATATATATATATATATATATATATATATATATATATATTCATGTCTGGCAGTATCAGTAGTTGTCATATCCCTCCAGCCTCAGCCAAGGGTTGATCCAGTCAGTTGCAAAGGGAGTGGTTGCAGTCCCAAAGAGAGACTGCAGTCCAAAAGAGGGACTGTAGCCCCCAAAATACTTCCCCTGGATCTGCCCATCAGCCAATCACCTTACTTTTAGTAAAGTTAAGTTCTGTCTTTTAATAACTAAAAATATCCAGTATATCTGAATATTAACAACCACTGCCTTGAATGGAACTCTATAATATGTGTGACAATTTATATAAACAGATATTTATGTAAATATTGATTACCTTAATACTTTTTATTTTTTTATTAATTATAATAATTTACTTTTATAATTTTAGACAATCCTGGTGCACCAAATGGTCCCCTAAAAGTTTCAGAAATTCATTCTGAGGGTTGTAAACTATCATGGTTGCCACCAGATGATGATGGGGGCTGTCCAATCGAAAACTATGTTGTGGAAAAACTTGATGAAGCAACAGGTAATAAATTAATTCTTATTATAGTTGTATTAGTATTCTTGTGAATTATTTTCATATTTGTATAATGTATGCAGTGAAAAAATAATCCAGTTTAGACCATAACCCACAATAATAGGATCATACTTCAATAATAGAGTTGATAACCGTAATATTTTATTATAAGATGTTTGAAGCAGTTCTGTAAAATCCAAAAAATAATGTCTGGTGTCAAATAAGCTATAATGACCTTAATATTTAAGTTGAGTAGAAACATAACTTTATTTTAAGAAGAGAACGCAACAGAAGGGTCATATCCAATTTTAATTTGAGTTGTATCTCAGCCATACAGCCCCTTCATTATTCGAATCAATGTATATATATATATATATATATATATATATATATATATATATATATATATTTTGTGTTATTAAAATTCTCAAAGATTAAGGTCCTTTTAATTGGTAGCAAAATTTCAAAATTACTGTTCCATGTTACAGGACGCTGGGTTCCAGCAGGAGAAACATCAGGCAGGGAGACTTCATTGGAAGTTACAGGTCTTCAACCAAAGCATAAATATAAATTCAGAGTCAGGGCAGTAAACAAGCAAGGGAAATCTGAGCCATTAACCACACAGCATGCAATTGAAGCTAGAAATCCATTTGGTTTGTAGAAATGTGTTAATCAAAAACCTGATAGGTTTTTCAATTGGTAAATTAACTTGACATTTATTTTCATAGATGAACCAAGTAAACCTGGCACGCCCATCATAAAAGATTATGATAAAAACTTCGTAGAACTTGAATGGGAAAAACCTGAATCAGATGGAGGATCTCCTATCACTGGCTATATAATTGAAAAGAAAGAAAAATTTAGGTTAGCTTTTTATTTCATTATTTGTTAAATTATGATATTAATTTATTCATGGTTATGGAACATTAAAACTCTATTCCCTCTTTTCAAACTTAAGTTTTATTGGTTATGTTTTATCTGATTTTAATCCATATGTCTGAACTTTGTTGGGGGGAGGGGATCCCGACCTCCAGGACCATTCCCAATTTCCGCTTATGTGTTAATTATTTTATTGACTGTATTATTTATTTGTGTTAATTTTTTATAAAATCAGTTCTATTTTCTCTTCATAATTGAGATTTTTCTATTTTTATTGGGTGTGTGAATCTCAAGCTCCTGCCCGTTGTTTTTTTTTTTTTCATTCAAATAATTGTTTATCATTAGATAATAATTTCTCCTATCTTTCATGGTATACATATATTACATGTTGAACAGAAAAAAAGTTTGTTAAGGTCATAAAGTCATTTTTTTTAGTTTTGTCATAAGAATGGAAGTGTTGCTTAGCCTGGCCGTAAATCATTCATCAGAACAAGTTGTAATCAAAAGGAGCAATATCTGATGAATTTAGCCGGTGGGGCAGAACTTCCTATTTCAGGGTTTTCAAATAAGTTTTAGCTGGATTTGCAACAAGAGTTCAAGCATTATGATGCTGTAAGATTACCTTATTGTGACTCTGCTTGTATTTCTGTCGTTTTTGCTTCATTGGCTTGGCTCAAACACATGAGTTGTAGTCTTCAGCAATCTCCTGTAATGGTTTCATTGGAGCTGCTCGTAATTCGCAAAGGTCACACCTCCAGAAGCAAAGGATAGGTTTGAACCATGAATAACTTTTTTTTAAGCATTAAAACCATTCTCTGCATGTTCTTTCTGGGTAACAATCAGAGGGTCAGTTTTACTCCTCTTTGTGACACCCGACCTCCACCCCTCATCAATACACTCATATCTTATGGACGATAATTCGGCTAGTGGTAATTGGAAAGACCAAAAATAAGGGGGGTGGGGGTGGGGTATTCCGCCAGTGGTACGAGCGGAATCACAGCTTGAAGGGTAGAAGCTCACTATTATTGATGGAAATTTGAAAGACCAAAAATAGAGGGTTAAGTGCTGGGCCTAACTCTCCAACCCTGACCTTCACTCCTTATCAATACACTCATATCTTACCTAAAAGGCCAACTAAAAGGACGGAACGGACTAGGAAGCAGTCTAAAAATTGTTAATTCTGCATGTATTATCGTAGCTGAGGCTCTACCTCATTAAACGGGAATTAAATCAAAAGAGTAAAAAAGTCATTAATACAAAAACAGGTCAGGTCGGGTAACAAACAGGGTGATCTGGGTAACAAAACTTATTCCCTCACCCCATATTTATTTCATTTTGTATCTTATTTTTAAGGAGGCTACATACATTCAATAATAAGAATTATTTATAAGAAATATTCACATTACATCACCAATAAAATTCAAAATATTGTTTGAAAAAATATTTATCTTCTTTCTTTAACACCTTAATACCACTGGTGGCTTGCACAAGACTGCTTCATAGGACATTGGTGGTACACATTTGATTATGCTACTAATTATCGGTTAATAATAATAATCCTGATTTCGATATTGAGGTTAATTATTAAGTTATTAGGAATGATGATTATGAAAATAATATTAATTTGAGATTATCAGCACAGGTTATTGATTTATTACGACTTATCTTATATAAATGAGTTGGTAATCTTAAAATCTATATCATTTTTATAATCAGCAAATAGTCAACCGCAATATCTTTTTATTTTTCTATTTATTTTATTTTTTAATATATAACTTTACTCTGTGATTTTTAGTCCCCAAAGAAAACTGAAAATACAAATTCTAAGTACATTTGTGTGGCTAAATTAATGAAATAGTAAACTAAACGAGAAACATATTTTATATAAAAAATGGAAATATAAATTTAGAGTAAAATAAGAAAACCGAAATAACTCATAAATTTATATGCATGAACCCTAAGTATTAGTGATTCTTACTTTTAAAAGAAAGATTGATTATTTTGATAGTGGAAAAATAAAAGTTGTTTAATGAGAGTGAGGGAGAACCTCAACAAATGGAGTTAGGGAAAGAATTCCAAAGAAGAAACGAACAATAAAACATCTTTTAAAAGAGGCAGTTTTATGGGAAGAGACATGCAGATATGTGGTTTGAGATCTTGTTTTAATAGGTGGATTTTTACGAAGATGTTGTAAGGAGGTCAAGAATATAGATGTGTTTTTAGTTCTTAAGGATTGGAATAAGAAGGTACCAAAGAGATATTGCCTTGGGTAATAAGGAAAAAGCAAACTTCGCTCGGTATACATTGTGAAAAGTGAGAGTGTCTGGGGAGACTGAGAATAAATCCTATAAAATGGTTTAAATCTTTTTAATCTGATCTCTAGTTCACCAGATAACCATCCATTCACTTAGCATTGGTAATTAAAGTGGGGAAGGATAAGAGAGGAAACTTCAAGGAGACTTTGGAGGAAAGATTCACGGAATATTAGAAGCTGTTTTAGGAATTACAATGTATTGGCTAGTGATTTGGAATACTTGGTGATTATAGATGAGGTGTTGATCAAAAGGTCACTTAAGGATTTTTATTTAGTCTTGGAAGTGGATTAAAGTGCTATTGATATACAATATTGGATACTATGTTGTTATATAGTTTACATTTATAGAGTAACTAGTTATCAATTTATTTGTATTAAATTAACATTTCTTATCTAACTTTATTTTTTATCTAACTTCTTAATTAACTTTTATTTGTAGCAATAACTGGGAGCCTTGTGCTGAAGTGTCTGGGGATAAAACTTCAGGGATTGCACCAGGCTTGATCGAAGGAAATGAATATGAATTTAGAATAAGAGCTGTCAATAAAGCTGGCCCAAGTGAACCAAGTAGCCCTAGTCAATCCATTATTGCAAGAGCCAGAAATAGTAAGTAATTTTTACACTTGTATACTCAGTTAGGAAGAGTTCATATGGACAACCACAGAAGATATTGTTAAAAGTTGATACAATTAATTAATTACAAATTTTCTATATTTCTGATATTCTATGGTCTTAATACTTTCCATTTGATACTTGAAATATTTGTAAGTGTCCTTTTCATGTTATATAATGGTGGTGGTGATACTTTTTTTCAATAATATAGGTAATATCAATACTTCTGTGCTGATATTTGGAATACAGACACCGTTGTATTAATATTTTAATTTAATAGCTATAACTGATTTTTCATTATTATTTTCATCATGTTTTAAGATGCACATGCACATGCAAACTTATATAATCAAAATTCTCTTTGTTAATTTTATACTTTAAGGTTTTTAATAGTTTTGTTCTCAATAATTTTTTATTATTCCATTCTAAAGTTTTTTATAAAAATAAACTGTTTACTCAAAGGTTGATTTGTGTCTTCCTTCTATAGTTGCATATAGAATTATTTTATTACAAATTTAAATACACAGAAATCAGAGAATGGTTTTTAGCCAAAGATGAAATATTGGTTAACAACTTACTTCAATAGGAACAGTAATCGGTATTCAAATCATTGCAGCATTGAATATTTAAACTTTTATATATAGCAAGATTATGAAAAATGCTTATAATTTTTTTTTCCAAGACCATATTTTTTGATGAATTAATGACCAACCCTCACTCGGACCTCAAACACGTCGACCTCACAAGTCTTTTTGCTCTATAATAGTTTAATAAACTGTACATAAATATGTCATTTCATACGTACTGTGCGCATTCGAGGGTTATATCAATATCTGATATCAATACTTTTTAATCACTAATATTGGAATATTGATAATTTCCATTTGTTAATATTCCCTTTGATGATATCATTGATACTATCATACTATCATTTTTTCTGATTCATCCCATTATATTAAACAAAGAAAAAAAAACAAAACATGTAAGTAGAAACTAAGGTAACACAATATATATATCAAGAAAAAAAAACCAAAGTAAATTAACCTAATTTTTACTAAACTTATGAGTCATGACTAACTGACATAACTTATGACTGAACACAAACAAACCTCCATAAAGAATAAACTAAATTTATATCCACATGTACACATCAAATAAAATGTTTATCTGAAATGATAGTCTAAATAATGTTTCTTTTACATTATCTTAAGTAAATCGATAATCAATCACTGCATCATCGATTTCCAGTCTTGATACATAGGTGTTGATTCTTCGTTGTATGTACTTGACAAAAATGGCGACTCTTAACTCGTAAACCTGGCTAAATATCCCCCCCCCCCCCCGGTCGATATGTTGAAGGCCTCGCTAATAGGAATAGGTCCATACTGCTTCCTCAAAATAAGCTCCGAAAGATCTTTCTGGTGGGTGAGGACGCTAGCATTGAATAAAAATACAAAAAGTGGTGAGTGCTGCGTTCTAAGATTCAGCCTGGCCTCACGAAGTGCTAGAGCCTAACTGTCTTATTTAACATATGTTGAAAAACAAAAGACACGCAACTTAAAAATAAACAAATTAATAATGTAACAATACAATCAATGACAAAATACAGAAATTTTGATTCATTGAATACAAAGGGGCCATGAAATGAAAAAAAAGATATATATATATATATATATATATATATATATATATATATATATATATAAAGGCTGATACTCCACTCTCTTTGAGCCCCTTACATGTCTAGAAATCTCTAAGAAGTAAAAAAAAGCCGGATTTTCTCAATTGGATTATTTTATCGCCATATAGACTGGAAGCCCTACAGGTGCCCCTAGCACAAATAGTTACCTATTGCTTTAAATTGCAGCTATTCAAGAAATCCACTGGCTTAGGAGTGGAACCTTCAAAAATCAGACACTACACCCTGTACTGAAATCCACCACAAGTTTGGCACTGGTATCAGTATCAGCCTATTGCCCCAAGACATGTGGAGGGGCTACCTCCTTTAAGCATTGTGACCAGCTCCCTCTCTGGGGTGGCTTCCTAGGAAAGGTGACCCTAGGCTGTTTAGTGTCAACAACCTTCGGTCAGTGTTGTGTAATGTGTACATTTCTGTTAGTCGTTTGCAATGTAGTGAATTCGGGAGACCGAGGGAGCGTTGATCTCCACAAATAAATACTTAAATACCCCCACGGCTTTACAAATAAATACTTATTTGTGAAATGAGTGAATTCTGGGTACTAATATAAGATAGTTATGAAGCCTATTGGTTTCAATACCAAACCTCCATCTCCATCACCAAACAAATCAAGATCCTTTTTAAAAAGGGCTGTGATTATGTTTATTAGATCTCAGCTTTCAACTTCCAAACAGGATAATTATCCTCAACAGGTCCTTTTCAGTGGAGATTGGAGCCACACTAAAGGGCCCTTTTCTGCGGAAAACAGTACACATTTTTATTTTCATTAACAAAATTTTATTAAATAATTAACAGTGTTGGTTTTTTATGGTAAAAACGTTCATATTTATTTTGATTTCCATCATAACATCAGCTTAGCATCTTATCAGTGTATATGTTATCAGTCCCTGGTGATTTGATTCTATATAAGTACCATGAACCTATATATGTATAATTTCATCTTTCCCCAAGTCTATGCCAGTGGTGCCAAGGCAATCTATTCATTTGCTCGATACCTAATGTCAAAATTTCAGTTAAATTAACAGACATTGGCTGATTTCATCTGATAACACCAGATCTGGGATGATATTTGATCTGCTGTTTAAAAAATGCATGCGAACAAATAGGTAATTGCCTTGAAGAGTATATATATATATATATATATATATATATATATATATATATATATATATTTATTTATTTATTTATATATAGAAAATACAACTTTTATCCTGAGAAGAATTTCCATTTGACTAATAGCGAATAAAAAATATACTTCTGAACATAAGATTAGGTAAAGTGAAAAAATAATACTAATAAGAGTATATACATAGGACTAGTATATACACACACATCGATGAATATGTTAATAAATATGTTTTTAAATTCACAATGAAAAAGTTTTAATTTTATGAATAACAATAATTATTAGTGTCTATGAAAATTTGAATGGAAAGTATTTCATTATTATTATTTTTTTTATTATCCTTATTATTTTTATTTTTTTAGTGGCCCCCAAGATTGATAGAAATGCTATGATGGATGTAAAAGTGAGAGCTGGACAAAATATTGATTTTGATGTACCAGTTTATGGAGAACCCCCACCATCTAAAGAATGGACAATCAAGGGAAATCCAGTTATTAGCAATGAAAGAATAAGAGTTATTAATGAAGATTATAGAACTAAATTGAAAATCATTGATGCCAAACGCAGTGATTCAGGTCCTTGCACTCTTTTTGTGAAGAATATTAATGGCTCAGACACTGTCACAATAAACATTACTGTTCTGGGTAATCCTTTTTTTTTTTTTTTTATTCACACATCATAATCTTTTAAATAATATTTTTTTTTAGTGTTTATTTTTTTTTAACTGTGGTCAATCAATATTGTAATAATAAGTGAACCCATTTCATATAAATCTATTTTTTTAGTTCAAGCTCTAATATTGATTAAATACTACCTGCCCCCTTCTTTCGTGGAGCTCCCCTTGCCATCCTCGACTGCCTCCTTATTGACATCTCATTTTCCTATAGTTTTTCACTATGTTAATGAGAAAATCAGTTATCATTTGGGAAGAAATGGCAACACCCACAAGATGCAATTCTAAACATACTGCTTAAAGTAAATGATATAACATTTCTGAATCCAATCTTATAACTTTGAAAATAAACACTGTTGAAAGCCTTAAATTAAATCTTTGAATAAGCAGATTAGTAGTGCAATGGAAAATATTGACCCTATTTTGCCCAACGCAGGAAAAATTAAAGACTGTATTTAGAACTTTGAAAGTAACGTTGACAAACAGGTGAATTTATCATTTAACAATATGAAGAGGCTGAAAAAAATGGAACAAAGAGCAAAAAGGTAGGATGGATTAATTGAAAAGCTGCTACTCAAGAATAATAAACTCATGACAAAATAAAAAATATGGAGCTAAGAATGAATTTGGTAACGGACCCAGATAAACCTCTCATTATAGTATTCCTGAGGAAATGTCTAAAGGTGATTTTTATAGTGAGGCCGTGTGGATTAAGCTTATTTATGATCTGGATCAAGTTGAAAGAAAAAGGCCCAAAGTAGTTAGAGAGAATTTATGGAAGATAGGAAATTACACCTCTTGTATGGTTACTGGATTGTGTAAAAGAGAAATGTAAGAGGGAAAGCAAAATATTTTTAATTTGCAATTGGGCTGATATTTTGCATGTGAGGTGATGCACAGCCGTTATTTATAATTAAAGCTCTGATTCATATCAAAATCCATATTTTTCTTGCATCCTTTTTTCGAAAACTAAAATTATAGAATCAATCTCAGAAAGCACACTGCTTTACTTATCTGAAATTCGAAGAGATAAATACAAAGATACAATTGAAAAGTGTCCTCTATCATTTTTACGTAAACTCTTCCATCTACTATTCAACAATACTGTAGACCATGGTATAACTAGAAACCAAATGGCATCATGCCCAAAACAAATTCATCAAGACAATGTTCTGTTAATAATTTAATTAACCCCTAGTCAATAAATCCTATGGAATCCATACCTGTAATTTATGCAAATGGAGTAATTTTGCCCTCATTAAAACCAGATAATTTTATAAACTCGCTTTTGACTAGTTAGCAGAGGTTATAGTGCAAGGTTGAAGCCAATGCAATATTACTCACTGTAGGTTGAACTTCAAAGTAGTCAATCTTTGGAACCTTAGAACTAATGAAGCTTTCTGAACTTCTGGTATCAAATTGTCCATTTTGACTCTGTTAACAAGCGCTGTGAAACCAGGAGGTTAAATGAAAAACTATACAACAGCTAAGAACAACAGAACGTAGCATGGAGTGTTACATGTTAGAAATTACAAAAAAAGATAGATAAACAATTGCCTGGGTAAGAAGTAAAATCATTGTTAGAAGTTGATATAATATAATATAATCGAGATGGTCTATAAAAGGAAGTGAAAATGGGCTGGTCATATCATGAGAATGAAAGAAGACAGCTGGATCTTGAGGACGATAGATTTGCAGCCAAGGCAGTAAACTAGAGCGAGAGGAAGGCCGACCATGAACTGAGATAAGGAGATGAGGGGAACATGAGGAGGAAGTATCTAGAGAAAGGTAGCAAAGGGGCCTTGTCCACTATCTGCTATAACTCAAGAATGAGTCAGTCAGTGACCAGTGTTACATTGAAAATCGATGTATAAAAAATAATAAAAAGTGTCTAGTTTTTATTTGGTGTAGAATTTTAGTTTTGCTATGTTAGAATTTTGTTTTACCAACTCTAACATCCTCAGTTTATAACTGATTTTGCATATAATTATATATATATATATATATATATATATATATATATATATATATATATATATAACTCTAACATCCTCAGTTTATAACTGATTTTGCATATAATTAGTCTCTTTGATTACTTATTAGTTTGAAGATTTATTAGCATATAAAGGATTATTATAATTTGTATATACCATTGGCAAACAAGATTAAAATTAAGTACCTATTTAATAGTAATGGCCAAGAAATTGTCAACTGTGATGCATTCAAAAAGTCTAAAAATTGCAAGCACGATCTTTCCACATAAAAATATACACAAGGGCACTTGGACATCGCTGGATATCACTGTATAGATTCCCTGTCAAACAAATTGACTAAATATTTTTAAGTGACCAACACATTAGTAGCATCACTCATGTCCACGTATTCAGAGGAGCTAATGCTGACTCAGATCACTTACTGAGTATTGCCCATGTCATGGTGAATATAGCCAATAACCAAACCAGGCCACATCACTGAAATTAAAAACTTAATGTTGCTAGATTTAAGGACCTCCAGATCAAAGAAACCTTATATGCACGAACCTTGAATTCAAACATAAGATGCTTTGAATCAAAGCATTTAAGACCATGGCTGATGGAATAGGGGACATCTGGAGCAGCTACAAGAAGACTAAAGAAATTTCTGCTGAACCTATTCTGGAAGGTCAGGAATTCATGGTTATATAATTGTTGTCAGACTACCACAGAGGTCAATTTTGAAGCATAAAAATTGACCCAATTGACAAATATTCATTGTTGAGACGTTCCGACTTTGATAAAATTTCTTGAAGGCCCAATTTATAAGGTCCTTTATTTTTTAATGACTTCTGATATTAATGACCCCTGCCATCCCATCGAAGACCTTGGTAAGATTGGAGTCATTCTTAACTCACCTCCTTTCTCGTTTAAAATGCACTCCTTAGGCCGAGCGCGCATTGAGACACAGGCAAAGCAGAGCAGAGCAGAGCAGTTTTTGTGAAACATGAATTAGAAAGGAAACGCACGGTCCAATGACCCCGGAAAACTGTGCAACGAAGTTTTTTTTCGTGCTGCCCTGCCCTAATCCGTGTATATAGGTATGCCTTTTTCTGCTCTGTGTCCCCTGCGTGGCACAGTTCAATGTGCGCCTTACCTTAATCCTCTTCAATCTGGTTTCGGTTATGTTTATTCCGACTCCTTTCCCCAAAGTACCCATCATCATCTAGTTTCCTCTCATATCCTTCCTGACTTTGATTACAGATATCAAGTATATGGAGGACTGTTTGATAAGCTAAAGATGACACTAATAAGATTAATGAATCATTTTATAAGATTTATCCTCTATCTCCCCAGATATTCTCGATTGATTTACACCATCCACCCTTTTAATAGAAGATCTATACACACATATCTGATCTCGAATCCCATTGAACCATCTCCTTTGAAAAATGCTTCCAACCAGCTTTGGAATTCCAATCTAATTCATCAAGTTTCCTCCTTAGCCTTATTTAAACACCTTATATTACTCTACCTCCTACAATATCAATATTCCATATAAAAGTAAATTCACAATTTATTTAGGTTTGTACTTATTCATTTTATTTTTTTTTATATGCATTTTTTGTTTCATTTATAATTTCAATAAGATATAGGGGCTACTGCCTGGGGCTAGTTTAATTAATTGTCTATTCTCTAGTTCTTAGGGGACTAAATGTTCCAGAATAAAGTCACGTTTTTCATTTATTTGACTTATTGCAATCATTTTCGTGGTTTTGAGCAATAAATTTTATCATTATGCCACAAAGTATAATGAATTCAATGTTTATTTTTATTGGCAGATGTTCCACAGCCTCCAGAAGGGCCTCTAAGTCCTTCAGAAATTACGAAAAATTCATGTTTACTTCAATGGAAACCACCTCGTGATAATGGTGGTTCAGATATTACTCATTATATTGTTGAAAAGATGGACAGTGATAGTCTTCGATGGGTTCCTGTTGGTGACAGTTTTAGTACTAAACTAAGGTATTCAAAATTTGTTTCATTAATCTAATTTTTTTGTAAGAGATAATAATGATTTATAAATTCTAATTGAATTTTTTGCAGAGTTGAACATCTTATAGAAGGTCATAATTATAATTTTCGAATAAAGGCAGTAAATAAAATTGGTGAATCATTACCACTTACAGGGCAGTCACCAATAACTGCAAAAGATCCTTACAAAAAACCTGAAAAGCCTGGAACCCCAGTTATTAAAGGTTAAACTTCTTCTAATATTTTTCATACATATATAGCTTAAAGATTATATCATAACTTTTTAAAATATGTTTCCTTAGAATATGGAAAAGAATCGGCAACTATTCAATGGACTCATCCTAAAAAAGATGGTGGTTCGCCCATTACTGAATACATAATTGAAAAAAGACCTCTTTTTGGGTAATTTCATTCTCTAAATATATTCTATTTTAAGTTCATTTTATTATAAAAAATATTTTCTATTTTAAGTATTTATGTTTTTATTGTTACTTCAAATATATTTATTAGGTTTAATCCTTAATCAAAATCTGTCATCATAATTTTATCATTTTGTTAAACTGTAAGATCCCAGGTTCTAACCTTACTGTGGCAGGGTATTTTTGAGTGGGTACTCTAGATAATTATTTTGTTTGTGAAATCAGTCAAATCAGCTCCTTTTTCCTTAGTAGCCTTTAATATAATACTAGAAGCCATGATAAGGAAAATACTCACCAACCTAGGAGTATGTATATGTAATAGGCTGCCTCAGCACCGTCAAACTAAAGGTGGAGAAAGACGACTAATAAGAGCAAAGAAAGATCGGCTGTCGTCGAAAGGAGATCAGGATATCTGGTGGCTCAAATGTCCCTAAATCCGACATTTTGAGTGTTGCAAATAGCGAAACAATGCCCATAGTTGTAGTCAATGTAGCATATGATGGCGAGAAACAGGAGGGAAGGAAGGAATAAAGTGTTAGGAGTCTGAAGAGAGTGGCAGCAGGGAGGTTACCACTTAATAACATGTAACTAAGTCAAGAAGGAAGCGTGCTGGTTGCTGATCATTAAGATGGAAGGTGGAGTGATTTGTTTTGTGGATACTGGAAGTTCCCACACTATTTTAGAGTCCTGGAGAAGTTGTTTGTCATAGAGGAGACTTATGAAATTGAGGTATGTAACTGTAGACAAATCACCCTGGGGGCTCATGTAGCATAGAGGGCGAGATTATGATCATGCTGAAACGGTGGACTGGTAAAAAGGGGAATTTAATACTGCACATAGTAGAGAGTAAGCCATGGGAGTATCAGGTAATAGCCGGTTGTGACTTATTGGGGGAGTAGGCGCACATGTTGAGAATAAACATCGTAAGTATGAAATTACTGTTGTGGAAAGGACTTATTGTAAAAAGACCAAAAGAAATAAGAAAGGGAAAATAGGGATGGTCCATAAAGTCGAGGACTGGAGGAAAACTTTAAAAAGGAAGTTTGATAATATCTTCTTTAAATAGGGAGGGGAGTCAGGTGTGATAGTTGAATAGTCAACGAGGTCCTACTTAAACAGGAGAAGGTAAAATATGAAAAAAAAAGTGGTACCCAGAAACACTCATGCAGCACATTTTGGAGGTGATAGAAAACCTTAAACAACAAGGTATGATTGTAGACAGCAAATCGCCCTATAACAGTCCTTGTGCTCGTTCACCGACAATTAAATGAAAATACAGTCAAGGAAAATGATCCAATATTTGAGGATACATTAGACCGGTTGAGTGGAATTACCGTATTTAGTTCTCCAGACTTCAAGGCAGGCTCAAAACCACATTCATGAGTTCCCCCAAATACCATTTGGACTGAAAAATGCCCCGATAACATTCCATTGGCTAATTGGTGAGTTTTTGCAGGGAAATTATGAGGTGGTATGCTAAGTTTGTATGGACGATCTGCTGTTCTTTCGTAAAATGGAAGAATGGAAGTAGAACACCTGCTGAGCTTATTCAAGAGAATACAGCAATTCGGTCTAAAACTTTACAGAGGGAAGTTGATATTATGGCATGTCAATGTTTTAGGCCACGCAATTTAGAAAGATGGTGTCCAGCCTGACACAATCAAATAGAGGCGATTAAAAAAATGGCAATTCCAAGGGACATTAAGGGAATCCGCAGACTCTTAGATAGATTGAACTACTCTTGTTGGTTATAAATGGCTAAAAAGTTAGTGCCCCTCTACTAGCTGTTGAAAAATGGAGCAAGAATGATTGTGACATCAGCTATAGAGGATAAGATTCGGAAATGTATGGAGAGATCACGAAGAGCTAGTACAACCATCCCCGATTTTAGAAAACAGTTAACATTCACAACCGACACGAGTGAATATGCGTTAGGCGCTGTGTGGTCATAAGACAGTGTTGGAGGAGAGTTACCAGTAGTTTATGCAAGCGGACATCTTACAGACACAGAGATAAGATATAGTATATTGGAGAGGGAACAATCACAGTTAATACCTTCGAAGGGGATAGGGGAGAGACCTCTGATAATCTGAGACAGTTCATTAAGGAATGGACACCAGAACAGTGACTGGTGATGTGAACAGGATGATTGTCGTTAGGGAATATAATATAGCCACTATTGAGAGTATGAGATATCCAAAGAAGAGGTGTTCAGTTTACATTGAACAATTAAAGCTTCCAGTAGAAGCATCAACCAATCCATAGTGAGCTTTTTTTTTTTTTTATGTGTAGGTCAATGCAAGAAGTTTAGGTCTTCTAGAGTCCAGCAGTATTAGGCTTTATATCATCTAGTGATTTAAACACCTCCTAATAATATTAAAAGAGGAACGCTAGATAGATGGTTGTTATTATGAATCCGTGCATGTTATTTCACCTCCTTTTCCTTATATATATATATATATATATATATATATATATATATATATATATATATATATATATATATATATGTAATAATATTTTTTTTCAGCAATTGGGAAAAAGTTTGTGAAGTTCCAGGAAAGTCAACAGAATGTGTTGTAAGTGGATTGAAGGATGGAGAAGCTTATGAATTCCGTGTGATACCAGTTAACAAGGGTGGTGCTGGTGAGCCTAGTGATCCTGTTATCAAACCAAAATATGGTATGTCAAATTTATGTTTATCACGATTTGTTGGCAACTATTGCCTAATTACTATGGCTGTCACAGTCGGTTCTTTTGTTTATTCTTCCGAAAGTTTACCTTGCCATTTTCAATTGATTTTAACGGTTTAAAAATGCTATTTTTCATTTTTATAGTGCTCTGTTTATTTTGCTATTAGTAAATTGTGGATTTGTATGGAATTGCATGTTTTGTTTTTTTACATGATTTTTCAAGAATATCATTTGATTTCTATATAAAACTTAAGCTTCCTGAAACACAATACTTTCTGAATCTTATGGTCAAGATTTGTATTGCATAGTTTACCATTCTACATATTTTGGCTTCAGTTTTATATATTTAAACACTAACAAAACCTACATGATGTGATTTACCTAAATTCAAAGTATGAAAATAAATTAAACTAATCACAAAATAATTAGCATATACATTATGCCCAGACTATTAGGCAGGGGTTCCCAAAATTTGTTGTACCATGCCCCACTTACATAATAAATTGTATGGGCTCATGAAAAAAACAAAAACAGTACTACATTGAAACAATTGCTTTAATTTTCTAAATATCATGAGTAATTGAAGAAATCTATATTAATTAAGTGTGAATTTTTTAAATTTTCACACTTTAATTTTTCCCTGACCGTTCTTCACTCCCACCAGGGGGTAGGGCGCATTCTCCCATTCGGGAATCTAAGGTGAAATTTAATTTCACAATAAAGTATAACAATGTCTTGTGATTTGCTTTTTACTAGCTGAAGTTAAAGAACCAGCTAATATATACTCTAGAATGTCTGAAGTGATTTGTTTGAACCAAAAAAAGTTTCACAAGTGGGTAGAATAGAAGCATACCAGCTTGCCTACCTCCAAAAAATTCAAAACCTGAAAATCAGCAGGAGAAGTTATGTTGATGATGTTTTGAAATGCTGAATGGTTTTTTAATGTTTGTTTTTTTAAATTATCTTGAAGAACTGGATAGCCAAATGCTACTCTTAAATTTTGAACTACATGAAACCAGCCATGAGAGAAACATTATAGATCTCAGAGGAGAGGTGAGATTCTTCATCAAGACAACGCACTTCATCACACTACATAAAAAAACAGAGAAACCATTGTAAAAAAAATTGGCTGGGAGATACTTCCTCATCCCCTTTTAGCTCAGATTTAGCAACATCTGATTTTCATTTGTTTGATCCCATGAAGGAGGCATTATGTGGGAAAAAGTTCCACAATAATGGGAACGTCAAGAAATTTGTGAGAAATTAGCTCAAACACCATGATAAAGAGTTCTTTCGAGCTGGTACAAAAAAGTTGGTGATCCATCAGGACAATTTCATAAATGATGAGGGGGGGTTATGGAAAGTCCTATTTTGTTAAAGTATGTTTTGAAAAAAAAACTTATAACTCAAATGGTTACATACTGACTGTAAGAAATGTCATGCCTAGTAACCTGAATAACAAATAACTACTAACTGCCTCATGGCTTGGAACATTTCCATCAAAGCGTTATTGCTCTCATCACTGGACCAAATTCCTGTTTCAAAGTGTTTTATGAGGACTTAGAGGTGTGTGTCCACAGGTTTGCATCTATCCATTTATCACTTCACTGGCAACCAACTGAATATTTTAATTTATTCATGAACATGTTGCTTACAAAGTGTTAAAAATCTGTAAAATAATCAGCAAACAAATTAAATGCAAATAAAGTTACACTTCAAACTCAGATACACATTTTAAATTATTGAAATACTAATCATTTTTCATTCATTATTCAAATAAAATTTTTGGAACTTTTGACTTGTATAAAGCTTAAAATGATAAGGTATGTTATTTTTCATATATCTGTCTGAGATATCGTGATTTGGTAAATACTGAGGGTGCTCTGTATAAGTACAAACAACATATACCAGTGCATGAAATTTCTTACCAAGAAGCTCATATAAAGGCTTGGTCTGTATCCCTGATTTATAATTGAAGAGGAACAATAGAGGTTTTTTCTGATTTTTAATGACTAATTTAAAATCCCTGATAGATCTTATATAAGGACCATGGGCGGATCCAGCCGATCGTAAAGGGGGGGCTGCAGACCTAAAGGGAGGGGCTTGAGCCACATTTCGATCTGCTAATCAGCTTTTTTACCTTTATGTTCCATTCCCACAACTAAAATTATACTTGTTCTGCACATTATTTGTTCTTTAACTTGCTTTCTTACATTCAGTAAAGTCAAATTCTATCTTTTAATGACGACAAATTTTCCAAAGGGAGGGGCTGCAGCCCCCACAGCCCCCCCCCCCCCCCTGGATCCGCCAATGATAAGGACAGGTAGAATTTTTTTTTACTATTCAAAAGAGCTTTAAATTTTAAGTAAGACTACCTAGTTCGTCGAATAAATTTATTAACTGTAATAAGTATAATAATAATAAATACTTTATTTATTTTTTCCAAGACTAGTCCCTTAAGAGCAAAATTATATCATACAAATAGAGGGTTTTTTTTTAAAGAAGAAAGAAAAAAATTAATTTTTATCATGGGATATCTAGTTCCCTAAGAATAACAGAACATGGTCAGATCCAGAGCCATTTGTCTGGCTATTTAAAAAAGAAAAAAAATGGTTAAAAAGATTTAAGAAAAAAAATAATCATTTAAGTAAACCTCAGAAAACAAAATAAAAGACAGATGTATGAAAAATAACATTTGGATATTGGAAAAAAAAATCAGCTTCTAAACTTTTGAGCTCGTAAAACTATAATAAAAATCAAATAAATATATGCTCAATGCTATTTTAACTATTTACATATTTACGGAAGATTGAGACCTCCTTGATGAAGATTAAGGAGGTGGAGAAATAATTGGGTTTTAAAGGAAGTGAGGGATGAAGTTTTACGGATGGAGACAGGTAAAGAATTCCAGAAGGTGGCAGCACGGATGATAAAGGATTTTTTAAAGGAGGCAGTTTAGTAGAAATGGATGTCAGGTTAAAGGTTTGGGATCTGGTCTTTAGAGAATGTATAGAGGAGCAGTATGGGAACAAATTGAGGATATATGGTGGCTTCTTGGTCTTGAAGGTTCGGAAAAGATGCAAACGTAAGAAGTTTGCCGTTGGAAAACTGGGGAGAGCCACTTCAACTCAGCATACCAACTGGAGACGTGGGAGCACCTGGCGACATCGAAGATGAATCTAATGAAGCAATTCATTAGTCTCTTCAACCTCATCTCATGTAAATCAGACAGCCCCCTGTTTACAAGGCAGCCATAGTCAAAATGGGGGAATATGATAGAGGAGACTAGGAGCTGACGGGTTTTTGAGGAAATGCAATCAAGTGATCTAAGGAACTGTTTAAGGATGGAAATGGATTTTCTGGTGATTTCGGAAATATGGTTGCTCCATAACAGTGCTGGGCAAAGATCACTCCAACATTTCTGACATAGGTGTGGAAATGAATAGGTTGCCATTTGAGGTAGAGTAAAGGGTAGTAAGGCAGGGAATTAAAAAGATGCTTAGAGCCAATAAGGATGGCCTTGGTTTTTTCTCCATTCAGTCTTAATTCATTTTTCTCTGCCCAAGCCCCTGCCTATTGCATATTTTAGAGTTTTTTAAGTATAATATTTTTTTAATAAGTTTAATATGCCCAATATTATAAGCATTAATTTATTTTAAAAAAAAATATTAATTTAAAATAGAGGGAGATAAAATATACTTTTATATGGACTTTTTGGCAGGAAATTTTATGTGAATTTGTCTATAATTATCTGAAACTCCCTTTATATTAAAGTTTTGTATATTTAATTGGAAATTCTTCTTTAAAGTTATATTAATTATGAAACTTATTAGTATACATATATTCGCTTAACTTAAGTTCTTTTTTTATTTTATTTACATTATTTTCTAGTTGAACCTCACATTGACCCATTGGCTATGCAAGATATTACAGTCAGAGTTGGTCAACGAATTAATTTTACGATTCCATTTGAAGCATCACCAATACCTAAAGCTAAATGGGCTATCAACAATAAAGAAGTAAACTTAGATAGTAGAATTGATATAACAACATCTTCCAGTGAGGCAGTTTTAGACATTCCTTTTGCTGTAAGATCTGATACTGGTACTTACAGCTTGACATTAGTAAATGAATTAGGGTCTTGTAAAGCATCTGCACAAGTCAATGTTATCGGTATGTATTTTGATCAAGTTATGACTTGTATTTGATGTAGAATTTATCTACATATTTATATATCTATTATATTTATTTTTTTCCCTATTTTATAGATCGACCTTCACCACCTAAGGGTCCTTTATCTGTATTTGATGTTTCTAAAGAAAATGCACATCTTTCATGGAAGCCACCAGATGATGATGGTGGTTCTCCAATTTTACATTACATAATTGAAAAGATGGATACTTCTCGAGGAACATGGTCAGATGCAGGAATGTCCCCTGCATTGAATTTCGTAGTTGAAAGGCTCATCCACAAAAAAGAATATTATTTTAGAGTGAGGGCTGTGAATGCTGTTGGAGAATCTGATCCATTGGCAACATTAACTGGAATAATAGCACAAAATGAATATGGTAAGAAAATTATATTTTATTGATGTACCTGAATGCTAAATAGTTCTTCCTGCTTTGTTGTAATTTTCACAGAAGTAGGAATTTCAAATGTTTTTGTGTGTTAATGCATAAAAAGTATATTTTATTTGTTGTTTTAGGCTTCCATGGTCTGAATCCATTATTTACATTTGTTCTTCAGAGTTTGACCCTGTAATAGGTTTTACAATTGCCAAGCTTTCTTTCATATTACCCCTGAAGAAGCCCACAACATAAGCTTTCTCCCATAGAAAGCTTTGCGATCGTAAAACCTATTACATGGTCAAACTTTCTAAACCACATGGTCTTATCTAGTGAATATTAATGACACTCAAACTCTATATACCACAAAAAACTACACTCCAGGATATTTTCATTTTTGGCATTTTATATACTAAAACTTAAAGTATTCATGTGACTAATTAATCAGACTGCAGAACAAAACATAAATAAATTTTACAAGAACGAAATACTTCATTGAAACTTAGGCTAGAAATTAAAATAGTACAAGTATTTTAATTATTTATTTATAATTTAAAGTTTAAAGTAATTGAATGATAAAGTTGAGGAATAATCACAATTACATTCAACCATGAAAAATAATTAATAACTGTGTGGATATATGAAGTATGGTGGGATAGGCCAAATAATGAACAGCATTTAATTAGTTAATGAACCGCTCCTTTTGAAAATTACGGATATAAATATTATTTTATGTTAAATTTGGAAACTGTAATTTTGAAAATAAATATTTCTTTGGGTTGAATACTGAATACATCCAGCACATCTAAAAATAAGTTAATAAATTTTGATATAATCTTCATTACCTAAATATTTGGATCCTTAACTCTATATTTTTAACCACCTTTTCTGAAATTAAAAACTCTATGGTTGGTTGGCACAATTTGAAAAACTCTGATGAGAGGCTGAATGACTATTCTGAACAAAAAAGGATACGCACCCAATGGTGTAAAAACTAAACAATTTGGAATCCTCGTGTACCTTTTAATGGTTCCATTGGCTTTGAACTGACAGGTGTGACCTCATGGAAGTTGTGCTCATTAAATCAAAGTATCAAACTTAAAACTTAAAAGTTCTTAGGGTTTCACGAATCCCTAGAAAAGTAAACACATGGGTGGTAAAGTAAAACAGACAATTACAATTCATGTTGATATTCTAATTTATATGAATTCAACCAAAGCTGTGGCTTTAAAAAAAAATGAAGAGAACATATCTACAACACAACAGTTTAAAGGCATGATATCTGAAAATCACGATATCTCCAAAGGAAGTCTGGTTTGACTTTTCTGGAGAAGGTGGTGATTTAGTTATTCTACAATTAACCAACCTATTCTAACGAGATTAAGGAGAATAGGATTCATTCCGTGGGCTGGAGGATTTTAAGGATATGTCTCATCCCTCTTAGCCACATGGCCTCAGTCCACAGGTGTTGTTTTTACTCCAGTTTGTATGTGTACGCATGTAAATGTATGTTTTGCATACATAGTTTGAATACCTCCTGATTTAAAATTTGAGATACAATATGATTTGTTTGTAGATGAGCCAGAAGCACCAGAAAAACCAAATATTATTGATTGGGGAGAAAACTTTGTAGAGATTGAATGGACCGCACCAAAATCTGATGGAGGTTCCCCTATATTAGAATATATTGTGCAGAAAAAAGAGAAAGGAAGTCCTTATTGGTCTAATGCTGCCAGTGTTTCTGGAAAAATGACAAATGTAAGTACAGTTGTGTTAATTTCATTGTTAAAAGGATTAATTTGGCTTACACAGTTTTATTGATCAAAATGGATTTATAAAGAATAATATATATATTCA
The DNA here is from genome assembly GCA_911387785.2 of Aelia acuminata. NCBI lineage: Eukaryota > Metazoa > Arthropoda > Insecta > Hemiptera > Pentatomidae > Aelia > Aelia acuminata. The sequence goes on from OU426980.1 coordinate 18,823,249, forward strand.
GCAGCTGGTATTCTCAATGATAATCAAATTTCAAAATTAGAGATATTTGATTTAGATGTAAGATTTACACTATTGTTATATTGCTTTCCTTTTGAAAAAAAAAAACAACAAAAATAATTAGATTATAACAAATAAAAGAAATGGATAGTTAAAATTAAGCATAAAACTATCAAAAAAATAAAATTGACCTTGTAAATATTGACATTACTTATTTATAATAGTATTTTAATTTTTACAAATTGATAATAGATAGAAAAAAAGATTTTTTAATTTTTCCATGCTATCTATGTAAGTGTATATTGCAATGATGATTCTTTATCATTTTGAAAAATATATTTTTGTAGAAACTGATTTCTTGTTCTATGAAAATATGTATATAAAACATAGCTGTGAGATTGCCCCATGTATGTTTTGAATAACTTTTTATCTGCAAAATATGATTTTTATCTAAAAACTGTGATAAACTTTGAAACTGCTGACTGCATCATCAGTGGATGGTCTCATTTGATGCAGCAAAGTAAAAACTACCAGAAACTGTTTATGAACTGTGTATTTTACCTCACATTGCCCACTGATTTTAGGTCTAAAAATTTCAAATTTGGGAAGATTACTTGACGATACACGGGACAAACCATCCTGGTTATTATTGTAATTCAAAATTGGTCATTTTTCTTTAACCATATTTATATATTGAAAAATGTAATGTATGCCCCTTAAATCGTAATATTTGTTACAATGTTAGACCAACCTTCAACATGAAATTCAGCACTAAACTATTTTATGAATATATATATATCGGGGGAAGGGTAGTGAAGAGAAGAGATTGACTCAGCTTGGAAGCGGTGGTGCAGTGGATAACATACTGTGCATGTCACCCAGGAGACCCAGATTTGACTCCCTGCCAAGGCCAATCTTTTTTCTTCAAAAATAAAATATTTAAAATTATATATATATATATATATATATATATATATATAATATAAAACCTGTACCACTACAACCCATGAAGGGTTTAGGTGCATTAGTGTGTAAGGAAGTACTGTTTCTTGGTCAGCAGTCATGCAAGGAGGTAATTTGATTGTGATCATGCTCAACCATCAGATTTTCCCCCTTAATCTTTTCTAACTTTTCTATTAAGAGTACCCACATTTTAGAGGCTGGGTTTGCAGTCTCCGAGACAATCTGTGTCAGAATATTAAAGATATTGGGCGCCAAGCCAGATTCAGGACTTCGAGCACAGCAACTCAATGCCTTACCAATGAGCTACTCTGCTATCCTATATATATATAATTCAATAATCATTTTGTAACCTGGGACATCGTTCAGCCACAACATGTGGATTTTAAATATAATCTGTTATAACTGGTTATCTCTTCAATGTATCACCATGAGAATGGTCCTAATAGATTCAGAAGCATAGAAACTACCAAAAACCATTCAACTTGACATATTTACAGCCAAATTATATTTCGTTTATCTTTCCTGTACTATAAGAGGTAAACGATTTTTTTTTATTGAAAATATATTTTAACTATTGGCAGTACTTGTTTATAAACAACATTTTCCATTGTTTTTTTTTTTGTTTTTTTGGGTATATATGTACAAATTAGTCAAGGTTCATTTTGGTAATGTATTTTAGAATTTAATTTGACAGAATAACTAACTTCAATTTCGATATTTTGCAGGAAAGCACTTTTGATAATATTTCTGTTTGGAAAATTCTAACCTTTTTATTTTGTATGTTTATTTTTTTTTTTTTTTTTTGTGGGGAGCTGTGTAAGGGAATTAAGCAATGTTGCAACCCCTCCTTTTGCCAGCCTGATGTGATAAAAAACCATTGTCTTTTTTGTGATGAAAATGAGCATTTTATAATTTATTATTAGTTTTGAGTGTTTGTCTATTAAATAATGAAGTAAGTGGTAACATCGATCCGTTTCTTATATTTTCATTCCTGTATGAGGTTTCATAACTTAGTCAATTTATTTTTTAAGTAGGAACAAGAAGCATCCATCAAACCTAATTTTCCATCATGATGAATTCCATTGATTTTCTTTACATTTTGATAATTTATTAATCTAAAGATGATGAATAATAAAAAGGATGACACGAAAGTTTCATTGGATTTTGAAGGGCATTGTTTTTTCTGTCCTCTACTGTATCTCTGGAAGGCCCTGGAATTGTTGACTGCTAGGGGATATAGGGGGTGGCTAACATATTTTTATTAATTGACCTCTCTGTATTCTCAATCCACTCATATGAGAATGGTTCACAGAAAATGGTTCATTTTAAGAGTGCTTCCGTCACTTTTAAAATGCCAAAACTAACCTTGTGCAGTCTTTTCATTCACAACACCCTTCCCCTCTACTATACATATTTTTTGAGCTGCTGCTGTTGCAGTAAATCTTTGTTTCCATTAATACAGCAAAATATATGAATTTCAAATTTTTCAGGATCAACATTAAAAGATTAGCACAGGTATTGGTTTGAAAGATATACTATAAAAAAATCAATAATTGTGTTCAAAAGTTTCTCATTCTGATAAACATGGCTAGTTGAGAATTAATGATGGGTACAGAACAGGAAAAATAAACAAACAATTCTAGTCATGAACCAACATCACTTCTGCATTTTTGGTTTTAGAATCATATTTTCTATCATTAAACATTAAATCTGTAAAGCAAGATAGCATATTGTAACAGCTGTTACAACCAATTGAGTGCTTTGCAAGAAATTACAGTTTCTATCCTATGGTTTTTCAAGGAGGTGATTGCTGAAATGAAGCTCAATTGAGCTAGCTCCCTCTTTGATTAGTTAATTAATGGGTTCCCACTTTATAGACCTACATACTTCATATAAACATAATATTCCAGGAGTATCTCCTAATCCAAAGTCTGTCTTCTACTAATGCTTCAGAATAAATAATGATGGAGGATAGTTGGCCACAGATAAAAATGAAGTGGAAATGGTTGGGGGGGGGGGGGGGTATGAGGTCAAGATAAATAATACAAAAGTGTTAGTTTTACAAATTTAAGCGTGCCAATATTTCAACCCAAATTTGAGGTCCGTACCAGGGCTAAATAAGAACAAAAACAGTAAACAGCCAATAAGAGAAAATATAAAATATATGTGTAATATCATATCGCATTATAAATATTTTTCTAATTAAGTTTATAAAAATATTATTTTGCTTATTTATGAAAAACTTTTTTATATGGTTTCTTTCATCTACTTAATGTTTTAGGCAAATATTGGTGACTTGATAAAGGGCCATGAGTACGAATTTCGTGTGATCGCTGTTAATAAAGCTGGACCAAGTTTACCCAGTGAACCAACAGAATCAATAATCACAAGACAAAGATACTGTAAGTACATAATATAAAATTCCATGTTTTAGTCAATCTGTTGCTTGCTTATTGTGTGGATGAACATAATAAAGTTTTATATGAGTGTAACTGCGGGTATTTTATTTGAATACTGGATAGGCATTTATTCCTAATCAGAACCTGGTGCCTAAACAATGATTTTTGCTCCATTATTGAGCCTCTAACTTTCAATTGTGTGTAGAAAAAAACAATGCTTTGAGATTCCCCCTTCCCTACATTGTATTTATTTAAATTATCCGATCGGAAAGGGGGGCTGCAGTCCTAAGGGGGGGGGCAGCAGTCCTAAAGGGGGGGCTGCAGTCCCACAGCCCTTCATTTAGATCTGCTAATCAGCTTTTATGTTCCTTTCCCACAACTAAACTTCTACTTGTTCTGCATATTATTTGTTCTTTTCACTTGCTTCCTTACATTAAGGAAAGTCAAATTCTATCTGTAAATGACGAAAAATTTTCCAAAGGGAGGGGCTGTGGCCCCCACAGCCCCTCCCCTCGATCCGCCAATGACTTAAACTTACAAAAGAAAATTAAAATGTTGAATTAAAACATATCACTACTTCTTATAAAAATGAGTTTTTACAATAATTCTTTTAATTAAACCTAGTTATTTTAACATATTAATTTGATTTACAATTAATATTTAGCTCTTGGTAGCTCAATGTGAATATTTATTAAAATAAAATAGAATAGAATAGCTTTATGTTTACTCTAAAAATAACCAAAAATAATATTATTTGAATTTTAAAAGTTGATAATTAATCACTTGAATGTGTTGAATCCTCCAACTCATAATTTTTTGGGAATAAATATTGCATTTTTAAACATTATTTTTTTTCCTTTATATATAGCTTATATATATTGCTTATATATATTACATAATATATACTTTATATATTGCAGTGGCACCAAAGATCATAACTCCTTTGAATGACATGGTTGTAAAAGCTGGCACCATTTTGCACATAGCTATAGATTTTGTTGGTGAGCCCGCTCCAGAAGCAGTGTGGACAATTGGTAGCAAAGAATTAATAACTGATTCAAGGACAACAATATCTTGTATTGGTTATCATACCATTGTTCATACTGTTAACTGTAAAAGGTCTGATAGTGGTTTATACCACTTATTGTTAAGAAACAGCTCTGGGATAGATGAGGGTTCCATGCAAGTAAATGTTCTGGGTAAGTATAGTTTAATTTATTTTATTGTATTCTATTTTATTTTTTGAAATTCTAGTATAATTTTTTTTTTTTTTTTTATCAGACCGACCTGGTCCACCGAGAGCTCCACTGGAATATGAAGATATTACTTCATCTAGTGTGACGTTATCTTGGACTCCTCCAGCAGACAACGGTGGTAGTGAAATAACGTGAGTGTATACTACATGTCTCCGTGGCTATGTACATGTTATTTATAATTCTGTAGGGACTTAGTACTGCATGTGTATTGCAGACCCAGTGGCCTATAGTCTGGGCAGGCTGCCTTATTCACATTTCTTTCTCTTCTTACACATCTTTTTTTATTCACGTACAATTTTTTTAAAGAACTATTTACAAAATATTCGATGTAAAATTTTCAGAGCTAGAAAACTGAAGGTAGTACACTACCTGACAAAATGATAGCCCACCCCAATTTATTACAGTAATTATTTATTCTATTATAGGTCTAAGATCTTTTGAAAATATTTTATAATATTATAGTAAGGAATAGAGAACGAAAAACACCATTTTTACAGCACAAATTTATTTCTGGTTCAAATATAAAACAAAACATGAAAATTCCCCGCGACAAAAACATAGGTCAGCAGTTTTTAATTACTATAGTAATAGTAGTAGTACCTGAGTAATTTTCCTATTCAGTAGTGTGTCGATCCTCCATTGCACTCTAAGACTTCCACCGTTTTGGAAGAGATTTAAACAATTTCTTTATGTAATTTTGACGAATATTGCCCCACTTTTCCACTATGCACGTTTTGAGTTCCTCTATGGAGTTGAACTGTTTCCCTTGTGCATAAACTGCTCGAGAAAGTTCTCCCCAACAGTTTTCAATAATGTTCAGATCAGGTGATCGGGATGGCCAGGGTAAAATTGAAACATTTTTGGCCTCAAAAATTTTTTTTACTATGCACGCTGTGTGGACAAATGCGTTGTCTTGTTGAAAGAAGAACCCCCTTATGTCAGCTCTTCTCCTCTTTGAACGATGGTTTGTTGAATAATTTCTAGATATTTTTTTGCATTAGTTTATGTAAACATTAACTATCAGAACCCAATACAATGAATTATTTTTAAGTATATGTGTGTTTACAATGTTCTTTAATTGTTTTGGTTGACGTATTGAATTCCTATAAAATATTAACTTACATAATGAGGGGTAGCCTATAATTTTGTCAAGGAGTGTAAAACATGAAAGAATATAATGCTTTATAGTGCTGTGGATATGCATTTCTATCAACTCTAGTGGCAAGAAAAGGTAATATAACTTGTCCTGGGGACCACTAAATGGAGCAAGCAACAGCTAATGCTAAGATAAGTGTATTGGTAAATCGGTGTAAAAGCCACAGGAATTTTTGCGCTCTGCACTGATAAATCCTAGTACATTCCTAAGAGATCATTGCACTCTTCCCTTATAAATCAGTCTTAAGTCCCAAGAGGGTTAAGGGACCTTGTTTCAGAATAAAAAACACTAGGAAACAATAGACTTTTAATCCATTTGTACCATTGTCTAATGGATGAATATCATTTGGTACAGTTTTGGTACATATTCCGTACCACAACTGTGTAGATGAATATTTATATTTTGGTTTTTAAATTTATTGTTTTAATTTAAAAAAACAAATCTTATTTATTGATAATTGTATATCTTTGAACCTCATTCTCAATTAAGGCTTTGAAACTCCTAAATGGCTACCACTTTTATGTAAAATGGTTGATTTTAATGTTGAATTATATAACCTAGAATTATCTGGGACTTTGTTGTTAATCTAATGGTTGTTAAAAACAAAGTCCCGGATAATTCTAGGAACTCAAAATTAAAAAAAATCATCAATATAATTGGTCAATTAAGGGTAACTATTTTATAGAGGCTGGGTTTGCCCCACAAGGGTCTCTCGCGCCCCAGAGACGATCTGTAACATACCATTGAAGATATCCTGCCAAGATATTGTAGATTCGAACTCTGGACCACAGCAGCTCAATGCCTTACCAATGAGCTACCCCAATCTCAAACTCAACATAACTATTAATTACTAAAATGTCTTACTTTGAGGGGAGTTAGCCAGAAGTGGGAATTTAATCATACAATTTGGCATACATAGGACAAACCCTACAAGGTCACTTTTATATGCGTTATTCCAACTTTCTTACACCAACTATATTGTCACCCCTCTTCTGAAATCTACTTATTCATTGTGACACAGGGATCTTTGGGCAAGGGTTGTGTGGTAATCGATCAAACTAGAGACTATTTATATCGTTTATTTTGTACATTAAACAATCTACAGGTCCCAACTACCAAAGGAGGGTCTCATAACTACATAAATACTTGGGACCACTCATATACTAGATACTTGGGGCTACAATACTACTCGCAACCCACTCCTGGCCTGTCGGTGCCTGCCCCATCCTCACTCTGCCTGTCTCTCCCAGACTTAGACCCTCTCCATCTCAGACTGCATCAGACTCAGACTGCAACTCAAACTGCCCCTCTACTCGCCTGGGCCAGCCTCTTCTAGGAGTTCCCCCTCTCTCTCTGGTTCTCCTAGGTTCAATGGCCTGCTTAGCTTTTCAGCTATGGTTTTCCATGTGACAATATATTTATAGCGATTTAAGAATCCTAAGCATATTTTTCTAGCCTTACTGCCTGTAATTATAGGGAATAAGATAAAATTTAAGTATTGTTAGTTTAAAGTTCCTTTTCCATCTAACTTGTCCACTTGCATTTTACTTAATTGGAGTATTACGCAAATTTTGAGGACCATTTGTATGATAACAAAGTAACCTGTAAAATAGTAAAAAAAAAGGATTTGGTAATCAAGGTAAAACTGTAACATTTAAAGTTAAAGTAATAAACTACTATAAACACACACTTGAAGTACCTAGAAACAAAAATCAGTAAAAAAAAAAAAAAGGATAAAAAAAAAATAGGTGTTATGTAAAAGGGTGGAATTAAAATTAGTTGCATTTAGAAAGCTTGAAGAGTTTCATAACAGACCGAGTGTATATAGCTACCTGAAGAAGTCATAACTTTGGCCTGCCGTACCATACCATACATCCCCAAGTGCACAGTTGTCAACAATATATCAAGAGGCCATGTAGATGGCAGTGAGTTCGATTTATAGGTCACCTACTTTTGAGAAGAGTTATTCCACTTTTATCTAGCCTGAAATACATATAAATAGATTTTATGTCAACTAGAGAGCTCTGTTTCAGACAGAGCTGTTAAAGGGCAACCAATGAGTAGGTGTCAAGGATTTGAAGCATTAAGGTCATTAGGATTGCTGTACATGGGAGTTATAGATCTGGATTTTAAGACTCCTTCAATTCTCACTATTAAGGAATTGAAATTAGCCCAAGTGAGTGTTTGATTGTTTCAGTTCTGGTTAAATGAATACAGATCACACTTGCCTTTCCCACAGACCAACTTGGTGAGTAGCTGATGGGGAATTAAAATTAAAGGTGATTCATTCAAAGTATTTAGGGTCAGAGATGCTCAATTTGAAAATAGATTGCACGGATCGAAAGCTTAATCTTTACAAAAGGCTAGAGCAACTGTCATAGGGCCTAAAACAATATTATCGCCCTCTAGGGGCCAACCGAGTAACATAAGGGAGCATCTTCCATAGGTGGTACATTTACTTTCTATGTCAGTGAGGGCAACCGACAGGAGATAAATTTATTTCATCCATACAGAAAATGTTAATTTTGTTATTATGTTGCACCCTCAATAGAATACTACAATAGATAAAAAAAATTGATTTTTTATCTTGAAACCACTGCAACTAGTATAAAAACTGGTAAAACGACATATTTTAAAGTGAACCCTAAATTTATGATATTTATTAATATTTGTTTTAGTTGAATTGTCATTTTTATAAAATTTAAATGCTAAAGTAACACATTTGAAAATATATTCTTTGAAAACTAATACTAGTAGTTCTCACTAATACTAGTGAGTTTTGAGTATGGACATTTCATTGAAAGGAGAGAGTGCTGGAAATGAAATACTAGATATATATGTTATTTTCTCTGATATATGTATATGTATCTTTATCTATATATTTATCTATCTGTAATTATATATATATATATATATATATATATATATATATATATATATAATATTTGGAGTTATGGTTGTCTTGCATTGAAGTTGTGATGTATAATCTTTATATTTTTGACTAAGTCCATTTATTAGATGGCTTCTGTCATGTATATGGATTACTATTTGGAATTTATTCTTAAGGTGTCCTATTAATTTATAGATCTCCAGAAGGTTTTTTGAGCTAAAATCTCTTGAAATATGCCACTTTGTAAAATTATATGCTTTACAATATATAGCAATGTTAATTATTATGAAGTCCCTTAAGTAATCGATAGTAATTTGAATGCATAAGTATTTGATTACCACTAAATGGTTGTCAACTTTTTATTTTTAAAACTTTTTATTTTTTTTTTTCTAGAAATTACGTTATTGAAAAAAGAGATTTATCACATGGAGGAGGTTGGGTACCTGCTTTAAGCAATATTAATCCATCACAAAATCATGCTACTGTTCCAAGATTACTGGAAGGAACAACATACGAATTCCGAGTAATGGCTGAAAACCTTCAAGGCCGCTCAGAACCATTGGTGACTTCAAAGCCTGTCGTCGCCAAAAATCAATTTGGTAAGGGAATGATCATAAATAGCTTTGTATTTTTATTTCTCAATATAAAAATTAATTTTTTAATTATTGATGATTTAGATACACCTGGAAAACCTGGCAAACCCCAAGCTATTGATATAAACAAAGACCAAATAACATTAAAATGGACACCACCTATAAGTAATGGAGGGTCACCTATCATTGGATACAATGTAGAAAGAAGGGAAAGAATGACAAGTAAATGGGTCAAGCTTACAAAAGATCCAGTAAAGGTGATTATTGTTTTATTAATAACACAGCATATTTGAGAACTTTAATCAAATATTTCAGTTTAGATTTGTTAATTGTTGAGTGGATATGATATTTTTGTTTAAAAAAAAGTCATATAGAAAATATATTGGAGCAATGAATTTTATGTTAAATCCTATCCATCAAATAAAATGCTTTGTTAAAAAATGTTGATGATAATCTTGCTTTTTTGAGTTGAAAGCTGGGAATAAATAAACCTAATCAAGACCCTTTTTAACTAAATGGGACTTGATGGGAGTTCAATAATATCACGGTCACATCACCTCTCAAAATTAGCAGCACGCAGGATCAGCTTTTCCCAAGTAGTACCCAAAAAATAAAGATGATGGGGCAAGGGTAATATTATGAGCACTGAGGGTAATATGGGTACCCCATTAAAAATTACGCAAAAACATAACAATAGAAATGGTCACAACTTGAAATAAAAGTAAAAGGTGTATGGGAGCACTGGTGTCAACTTCAGTGGCAGTTACTGGGTTTTCATGTGTTTTATGTTTTTTTTTTTTTTTTTGTTTTTTTTTTTGGGGACTTTAAGGCTTCCACTGAAGCCCTATACTGCCCATACTAACACCCATGGCACTGGGTGATACTTCTCCTACAAAAGAAAAGCACCACCCAGGGCGGGACTCGAACCCGCAGCTCCGGCATGGGAGTACCGCGCTTTACCGCACAGCCACACCGGGCCCCTGTTTTATGTTTATGCCAGTAAAAAAACTTTAAAATCTAAGTATTTATCCTCATTTTACAACCATTGGAAGATAATAATACATGATTTTTTTAAATTGCTAGGGTGGTAATATGAGTGGGCATTCTTTGTGATGGTAGCACAGTCCCCTTTTTAAGAGATATTATATTCAGTATTGATGAAAGTGGCATCTCTAGCACTCCTGTGCGGGGGGAACATTTGTGCCACCAAGGATTATTTTTCCCCAGATAAATATGTTTTTATTTTGTAAACATAAATTTCACTTTAATTATAAAAAGAATTATAGGAAATTATCTTTTCTTTTTCCCACAAAAATCTAACATAGAATAGTATTTATTTTTGTTTTTATCATGGAGCCCCTATTACCAGAAGAACTGGAAATTTTCTCAAAAGGTACATAATAATAAAAAAAAACAAAAAACATTTTTTAACCTGTTAAGTAGTTGGTCTTGGTTGTTGTTATTAAAATTATATTTCTCCCAGATGACAGGACATGTTTTCTGTGAATTTTTTGATTTATTGAACTTTTAATCAGAAAGTGAAATGAGTGCCCCTAATACCACCCTTACTCCTAATAGTGTTCTAAAAAATAAAAAAAAAAGTTGATACCACCAGACATTTTGATTGAACTGTATTAGTTGAGTCTAATGTTTGGTCGATGTTTTCCTGTTGATGTCGCATCACTACTTTGTACACACTTTATAGATTACCCAATGAACCCATGCATAACTGTGTCATTTTTCTATCCTTTTCTCAGTACCTGGTTTTTATTAAATTTCTCTGGGATTCACCACAAGGTCTAATATGCTTTCATTTATATGCAACATAAAATATGCTGTGCCCTGGCCGGGACTGAATGATACAATATGGGTAAATAAATGATTCAGGGTATAGAATGATACATGCTTTGTTGGCACAAGTGGTAGCACTCTTTAGTAGGGATACAGATATCCAGATTCGAATTCTGCAAAATAAAAAATTTTATGATATAACTTTATTACAGTTGTATAATTAAAAAATTTGTCTCTTTTTTTCTGTTTGATTTTTCCTTATATTTTATTTTCTAGACAACTGAATTTGTTGACTCACATGTACATGAAGGCAAACAATATGAATATAGGGTATGTGCAGTGAATGCAGCTGGACCTGGAAAGTTCAGTGATATCTCAGATATTTATGAGGCTAAATTAATGAAAGGTAAAGTAGTTATTAAATCATTAATCAATTATAAATTTGTTTATTAAATCATTTGATGCTTAAGGTACAATATTCGATTCTATTAAAGAAAAAGATGCGAAGATGCCTCAGCAATGGAGCAAGGTCTTGATATGTCCGCTTCATAAGAAAGGAGATCAATTAGAATGTGCTAACTACAGGGGTATATCGCTGCTCCCTTGTGCTTACAAATTATTCTCTAATATCCTCTACCAAAGGCTGATCCCGCATGCAGAACGAGAAATCGGGCGATACCAGACTGGCTTCAGGAGAGGGAAATCTACAGTGGACCAAATTCATACCCTTAGGCTAATCATGGAAAGGGCCCACGAGCATAAAATGTGTACCCACCACTTGTTCGTGGACTTCAAGAACGCGTATGACAGCATCAAGCATCCTATGCTGTACGTGGCTCTTAGAGAAATGAAGGTTCCTTCAAAGCTAATACGCCTTATAAAAATGACGATGAGAGATGTTAGGTGCAGGGTCCGCATACAGTCCGAACTCTCTTCTGAATTTAGTTCGAATAAAGGGCTGAGGCAAGGAGATGCTTTGGCATGCCTGCTGTTTAATTTGGTCTTAGAAAAAGTAGTGAGAGAAACAGGCATCCAGATTAATGGCACCATATTCAATAGATCAATCCAACTACTCGTTTATGCGTATGACCTTGATATAGTGGCGCGATCTTTTTCTGCGCTTACTGAGTCTTTCTTAAGCCTACGGAAAGCTGCCGAACGAATGGGTTGGCTGTAAACAAAAATAAAACGAAATACATGAGCACAGGAATAGCCAGACCTCAAGAAAGACAGGTTGTCATAGGAAGCTCTACCTTCGAAAGAGTAGAGGAGTTTATTTATCTTGGATCGCTGGTTACATCAACCAATAACGTTTCCATTGAAATAAAGCGAAGGATCACAGCGGCTAACCGATGTTATTTTGGTCTGTTGAAACAGCTACGGAGCAAGCTCATTAGGTGGAAAACAAAGGTCCATTTATATAAAACTCTAATCAGGCCTGTCCTGACATACGCCTCCCAGACATGGACACTGTCTGCACAGGATAGAAATAATCTCCTGGTCTTTGAGAGGAAGATCCTTCGAAGAATCTATGGGCCGGTGAGGGATGAGGAAGGCTGGAGAAGAAGAAGGAACTCTATGAGCTGCTCCAGGATATAGATATCGTGACATTTATTAAGCTGGAACGCCTTAGGTGGGCAGGACATGTCGCACGGATGAGTTCGGATGAAATTCCAAAAAAAGTCGTGGAGGAGGAAATCCACTGTCCAAGAAGAGTCGGACGGCCCAAGCTCCGGTGGATGGACGGCGTAGTACAAGACGCACGAGACCTGCTTGGAGTCCAAAATTGGAAGGTAGCAGCCCAAATCCGGGCCGAATGGCGGAGGCTCATTGAGGAGGCCAGGACCCGTCACAGGGTTGTAGCGCCAACTGATTGATTGATTGATTAAAGAAAAAATACGAGAAAATTCATGTTTTGGAGAAAAAAATTTTTTGATGAATCTTTGGTCCTGCTAATAAAGGAAACATTGTAATTTATGACATATTTAGCAATATACATATAAATAGGGTAACTGTACCAATAGTTGACAGTGCTCCAATAGTTGACATTTTGCACAAAACGTGTGAATAATAAGATTCAGGGTTGATTATTTTGGGTCAAAATTTGGCGGTAATTTGCCAAGTTATACTAGTTAGCTGTGCTGCCATCGAGATTAGTTTGATGAAAACTCAAGCTTATTTGTGAGAGGTTGTACTGGCGAATTTTCTAGTGGCCTGAAAATTTGGTTTCCGCTACCCTGTTTCATTAAGGTGGAAGTCAAGTTAAATAAGTTTTTTAGTTTGTTTATTTGTGTTCAATTATTTTTTAACTACTTTCATGATTTCCATTAAGTTCATGGGAATCATTTGATATCCTTTTCGATTTATTTATACAATGCTTTAGGGCTTAAATGTAGGTGTCAACTATTAGAACAAAAATTAATCCTTAATTTCAATAGTTGACATCGATGTCAACTATTGGTGTTTTTTACTCTGATGAAACTGATAGTTTAAAATAATTTGCTTGATTTGAAAAATATCTGGGTTTAATATCGGTGGTGGAATCACTGATCTAGCTCCATCCTAACCAATGTTCGACAGGGGTGTCAACTATCCGTTCGAACGTGTCAACTAGTGGAATATTCTGTTTGTAAAGTTGACATCGTGTGTGTTTATAGTTGACATCCATGCATAGCCTCAGCTTTATTTGACATAATCTTGTTTTGTTTATTTTTTAAATTAAGTAACAATTCTAACAGTCGGTAATTATAACACTTTTATTTTATTAGGGAATAAAATATATCGTTAAGTTAAATAGTTGAATGGATTGAACAATAAAACTTATTATAAACTTATAATAATTATAGATGTTGTAAATAGTTGTTGTAAATAAATGCTGTAAATAGAATTCAAAAAGAAACCTAAGAAAAATTCAGTTAATCAGGAGATACCTGAAAATGCTGCAGCACTGGAAGTAGACGAAACCATACTATCCCAACCAGAAATTTAGAACGAGAAAGAAAATCAGAAAAGCTTAGATTCCCAAGAGCAGGAGCAGAGAATTAATGTTGATGAAGGAATATTTCTTCAAGAGGAGGAGCAAGGTAGTTTAAGTGTTGATGAAGGAAAATTTTTAATAGTTGGGTTCTCAAATAAGAGATTTAAGCGTAAAAAATGCCTGGCTCAAGTTACTAAAGTTGCCAGTAGATTAGAGATTCTGGTTTTACTTTTAAAACCATGCAATCGAATGATACCAAGTTTTGTTAACCCCGATACATGTTGCACAGTCCCATCATGTGATATTATATCCATGATACGTATGCCCAAAGTTTTTACCTTTAATGGACAGCAAAGGTACCATTTTAGTTTCCCACTTGAGGTAGATTAATTTAAAATGATTGTTGTTATATGGTATCTGTATTATTCTTAATTGGATGATCTTTTGTCTATTAAGTTTTTGTATATAAAGTAATTAAATTGTGGAAATTTTATATGTTTCGTTTCAATTTTGAATAGTTTATAAACAAAAAATGATTAACTGTTATTGCAGTCCTTATTACCTAATATTCTCCTAGGGAAATTAAAAAATAATGTAAGTGTCAACTATTGACACAATAAATGTCAACATTCCAAACCTTTCCATTTTGATTTGTCAACTATTGGCACATTTTAGAAGGTTCAAAGAAATCATTTTTTATAAAAACCGTAAATGTAGACCATAGGATATTGTATTCCCAGTTTTCAAGAGGGATTGGCCTAACTAAATTCATAACAAAGATTAACCTAACATCAATATTTTAGTAAACAGTGTCAATAATCTAATATTTTTTTCTTAACCTGTCAACTATTGGTACAGTTATCCTACTACAGTTATAAAATTAAATTGACATTCTATCACCTTAATACATTCAATCTGAAAAAGTATTACATGAAAGCTTAGCAGCTGGCAGACTGAGATAAAGATTATTGGATTGCATAAAATGTGATGCCAGGAAATCACAAGAAAATGAGGACTGAAAATTACAAAAAAGCATTGTGATGGTCGAGGAAACTAAGACTTGCCCCTGGGTTGTTAATGTTGAAATTGAAAGATTGTTTCTTATAATAGTTAATCTATGCTTATAAAGTTGAATGTAAAATTAATATTATATTTATGAGGCTTTTATTTATGTTAATTTCAGCCTTTAACACCTTAATTTGCTATCAAATTTCTTTTTTCTAGTTATTGTAGAACCTAAATTTCTTAAATTGCTTAACACATTCACATTGGTGGTGTATTTCTTGGTTCTTTCTCATAGGGGACTAAACTTAGAGCTCTACTCCATATCAGACTTGTCAGATTTGTGAAAAATTTTCACAACTTTAGCAGGTTTTCTTTTCTTTTTTTTTCATTATTCTTTTAACACTGTTGTGTATTATTACTGGGTTTGTTTGTTCTTTAAGGCTTAAAGGTGCAAAACCATAAGGTAATCAACGCCTATGATTTATTTTTATAAAACTAAATTAGAAAAAGATTTAATAAAACTTCCTGAATTAATTAAAAACTTCAAGAGTTATGACCTATTTTAGACATTGTGAGGATTTAAAATGTTTTAATAAATCAAACAAAACAATAAATAATAATATTACAGATAATTTAATATTAATTTTTTATGTTAATTTTATTGAATTTAAATTATGTCCA
Organism: Aelia acuminata; assembly: GCA_911387785.2. Lineage (NCBI taxonomy): Eukaryota > Metazoa > Arthropoda > Insecta > Hemiptera > Pentatomidae > Aelia > Aelia acuminata. The sequence continues at coordinate 18,838,957 of OU426980.1, forward strand.
ATTATTGAGTTATTATTTTAATTTTATTGAATTAAATTTATGTTTATAATAGGTTAAATAAAACAATAAACCATTATAATATGAAATTATAAAGTTTTTTTGTAATCATAATTGTTATTAAAAGTAAAGGTTTTCAATGAATGTATATCAAATTTCAATTATTTTAATTTTCAACTATATGGAAATTATTTTACTAACCAGAGAATTTAGACGCTTACGCAATGCCAAACTGAGTGAACGGTACCCGATAAATATAATTGACGTGATAGCAGCGAGACGAATAAAATGGGTGTGTAAAATTGTAAAACTTGGCAGTGAACGAATTCCGAAAAGATTAATAAGTTCTGTGCCGACTGGGAAACATCCAAGGGGCAGGCTGGACGGAGATGGGAGGATTGCATGAAGACAGATCTCGCGAAGTTGGGTCTGAACGGCAGTCTGTGGATATAGGTGTGTAGGGAGCGAGTTGTGGTGATGGCATCGAACCTTCGGGTTCGTTAAGCCTTTATTATTCTGTAAATTATTTCTCCTTAGTTACAGTTCTAAATGTTCCGTGTTACACACCAGTTAATAGCACATTTAAATGCAAACTACTGGTGGTGGTGGATATTGAAGTTTTATTAATCTCTTATGGTCATAAAATTTCACCCAGAGCAGTCCCTGGGACCAATAGCTAACTTGCTCAGGGAAACGGAATGGGCCCAGGGACAGCATTTCTCTTGTTATTTCAGTAGCAAATACCGCACTAGTCCAGAAGAATAGTTAAACACTTCTGATCTGAATTTTTTTTAGGGATTAATTTACTTTATTTGTTGTTTTATGGAATACTCTATTTCCTCGCCAAGGTATGCCTATGTTATGTGGAATAGATGGAAAAAAAGATGTTTACCTGTCGGGACTATCAAACTAGCTGGAGAAATAAATATATTAAATAATTTTTTAATTATCAGATTGTAATTGCATCATTATTGTCAGAATCAACATGGAACGGAACAAAATTTGTTAGCCCAAAAGCCATATTGTTAGTTGGAAAGGAAATAGAACGGAACTAAGACGAACGTTATGAAAATTGTTAACCAACATTCTACATTGTGAGGTTGGAATGTTGCAACAGACTGGAACGTGTTCCAGAGATGGAATGGAATTGCTCATTCCTATCTGAGTGTTGGGCCAGAATCGTAGAGCCTTCAAACTGCATAAGATTCTGAGTCTTAATGAATGTAAATTTATATAATGTAAAAGAATGTGTTCATTATTATACAATTTGAAAAACAGTAGGGAAAGCATCATTTCAAACTATCCATTAATAGTGCAACGATTGCCTTTTTTTACTGTCTCATAAGTTAATAAGTATCATTTTCTTTATAACTTTAAATGCAACTATATTTTTTTGTGCCTAATGAACTAATATTTTAAAAGAAAAATATTATCAAAATAAAATTTCCTTTTCCAGAGAAACCTAAATTCTATTTAACAGATTTGGTTGGTAAAAAAATTAAAGTTAGAGCTGGAGAACCAATAAATATTGTCATACCCATGTCTGGAGCACCAACACCTACAGTTGAATGGATGATTAATGAGAATAAGATGCCACAGACAAACAGAATAATTGTGAGTTTCAAAATCTACTTTTTTTATTATTTTAGTTACAGGTTTAATTTTATCTTATTTTATCTTAATTTTCATATAGCCAACTACTACAAATTCAGAAGCTAAGCTTCATATCAGTGATTCAACTCGAAATGACTCTGGGAAATACATTGTTACTGCCAAAAATGAATATGGCTCAGATTCAGCAGAGATTGATGTAATAGTTGTCAGTAAACCTGGACCACCAGGTGGTCCCCTCATGTACCCTGATGTATCTCATGACAGTGTCTCATTATGTTGGCATCACCCAGAAGATAATGGTGGTAGCCCCATCACAGGTAATTTCTAATTGAATGATAATATTCTTTTTTCTGTTTTAGACAGAGATGTTGGCTTAAAAAGTTATTATTTTCAAAATATCTACTATAAACATTATTATACCAGTTAATAGCCTAATCTACGATTGATTAACAGCCTGAGGGTGAACTAATTTTTTTTTTTTTTGCTTACACTCCCATTTAAGATCACAGTATCATAATATATGTATATATTTGGTTAGTGACATTGAATGAAAAGGAAGAAAAAGTAAATAAAAAATTATTTTCAATTTAATGCCCTGTAAGTTTGCTGATTGGTTGCCATCTGATTGTGGATGAGCTGTAATTTATTTGATAATTGTTTAATTTCCTTATACATTTTTTTATAAGTTACCTTTGACACTTAAGTTATGATATTATCAATTATTTACAACAATAAGTATATCTGTAGTTTCTATTCTGTCAATAAGTCTGCTCCAAATGAAAAATGTTACAGATTCAAGTTATGGAGCATTAAATTCTTCATAACACAAACTCCTTAATTTTAAAATTAGTTAAATCCTCTCTAGAGAAACAAATCAAAACCTTAAAATATTTGTACTGCTTACTTTCTGCTAAGTTTTTCTTTTGTGGAATAAAATTACTTTTTGACAACAAATCATCGACCTTATGTTGTTATTTATGCCAAAAATTAATTAAAAGATTTATGTTTTCATATGGATTTATTTCAACTCTAAACATACAACAAACTACATGGTATGAGTATAGAATCCCTTCTAGTAACCTTAACTAGAAAGCAAAGAAAGTACAGGACTAAAGCAGTGATACCACACACTGACAATCACATTTGTAAAAATTAATACAAAAAATATTTCAGTGTTAACAAATACAATCAAACCATAAAATTATATTAATAACTATTTGTTTTAACACTCTATGTCACAGAATATGTGTTTTAGGTTCTTAGGCCTAGATCAGTAATATGTTTAGTAAGTTTTGGTTTATGCAGATCTTTTGTGAAAATATGAGCAATTATATGCATTTCTTCTTCAGGGTTTGACCATGTAACAGGTTTTTCCACTGCCAAGCTTTCACCCATCTTACTGTGGGCTTCTTGTATTGGCCCTGAAGAAGCCCACAGCAAGATGGGTGAAAGCTTGGCAGTGAAAAACCTGTTACATGGTCAAACCCATAAGAAGAAATGCATATAATGGATTCAGACCATGGAAGCCTAAAACAACAAATATGAGCAAGCTGAAACTCTGTCAAAATAGATTGAACTTCAAGAATTCCCTCCTTCACAACCTCTCGCACAAAATAATGTCTAAGATGGATATGTTTTGTTCTTTTATGAAACTCAGGTTTCTTTGCAAGGTTTATAGTTGCTTTATTGCCCACATATAGGAACGGTTTTTCTTGTATACCTGCATGTTCATCTAAGAGTCTTCTCAGCCAAACAAATTCACGGGATCCTTCACTAGCAGCAAATAACACAGGCTCTATAGTGGAATTGGCTACACTAGAATTCCATTGACTCAGCCAAGATATTGGTCCACCAGCATATCTGCAAACTAAACCAGTTGTTGTTCTTCCTGTGCCCATGTCACCTCCTAGATCATTATCACTATACCTTTCCGGTATGGATGAATTATCTTATTGTTGATAAACAACAAACAACCTCTCAAATAACGCAAAATGCTTTTCACTTGGGTAACATTTTTGGCAGATGAGTTTTCAAGACTCCTAGAAACCACTCCAACTGCATATGATGATTGATATAGATGCAGCCTTGGAACTTTCCATATTGAATTTCTTCAGAATACGAAAAGTGTAATTCTTTTGGTCAATATAAATTGAGACATCTTCTTTCTGTGATGTGTCTAGTCCTAAGAAATATGAATGGGTCCTTGCAAAAATGGCTTCAATCACATTTTTTCCAATATTGAGCTATCCATGGAAATCGTATCTGTATCCTCATCTGTATGTAGCCTCATGTTTTTGTGCAAGCAGGACTTCAGTTCCATGATCCCATATGCCATATAACCTAATATATTTTTTTCATTTTTTTTAAACAGTGTGTATCACATGGAAATAGTTTTTCATAGTTTTCCGAAAATTATGTTTTTGTGACTGAAGCCCTTTTTGCAGGGATCCGTTCATATGAGAGTAGTTTGGTGGTCTTAACTCTTGCAGAAAGTCTTCCAACTCCCTTTTATCAGTTGATGCAACTATTCCATTCTCTACATAAAGTGCAATAATTATTTTGCACTGTTCTCTTTTTCTTATAAAGAGTCATGGGTCTGCATCACTGGCAGTAAAACAGCTGTCTGAGAAAATTAACAAAATGCTCATACCAATGGTGAGCAGCTTTTTTTTAATCCATATAGAATCTTTTTGAGTCTGCAAGCATGCCCACTTTCATCATTGCAGCCAATGGGTCATTGCATATAAATCTTATCTGTTTCCTCTATACCTGAATTAAGAAAAGCATTCTATTTGTCAAATTGATATAACATTTTCTCACTAGCAGCAACACTTGATAGAGTTCAATCAGTTGCCATCTTTAAATTATTAAATCTAGTAAGGTAATTTTATTACTGTTTATAAATTTACTTAATGTTGTGAAATGGTGTAAATAACATTTTTACCACTTTTGAAAAAATAATAAGAATAACATGTGTCCCATGGTCATTGTGCTAAAAGTTATGAAATAAAATTTGTTATAGATTTAACTTTCCAAGAAACAAACATGCATTTTATTAATAAGATATGTACAAGGAGTTTATACTTACATCATAGGACTTATATAAAAATAATAATTTATAGAAACAATGGCATTTTTAAAAGCAAAAATAGTATAAATTATAAATTCTATTTAAACATTTCCATAACATGATCTTATTTATAATAATTATTCATTAATTTTGTTTTATTTTTATACACAATAGGCTTAGGAAAGTAAACCCTGGCGTTAAAACATGACATATGAGAAAAAGATTTGGTTTATGACATTTGGTTTTTATTAAAAAGTATTGAAATGAGTTGTTAGTCGTCTATAAAGGGCTATTTTTACATGTATTTGTTATTTTTTAGGTTATATTATTGAAATGTCTGATTTCGGTCTTGACAATTGGAAGCAGGTGCCTGGATTCTGTCCAAATACATCATTTACAGTGAAAGGTCTTCCTGAGGGAAAAAAATACGTTTTTCGAATCAGAGCAGAAAATATGTATGGAATTTCTGATCCCTTGGAAGGAAAACCTGTGCTTGTTAAAAGTCCTTTTGACCCTCCTGATGCTCCATCACAACCTGAAATTGTTTCTTACAGTCCAAGTAGTTGCAATCTTTCTTGGAACCCACCAACGAATACTGGTGGTAGACCAATCACAGGTAGTTATAAAAAAATAGACTAAACTTCATGATTTAAAAATATTTTTTTCTTTTTCTTAGCTAATATGAAATATTAATTACTAAGACTGTTTTAGATTATTATTTTCAAACAAATGATCTATTTCTAATCAAAATAATAATTAAATATTTGATTATTAAAATAATATAAATAACAGATTATTGAATATTTTTTAAACCACAGCAGACTTGGTAAAGCCGTTTTTGATTGTCAAGTATGTCTGGTACAGATTGTCAATTAGGCAAACAAATCAGTATCTGAGGACAGGGTTGGGAACTCCTGGTTCAGTTAAAATTAAAAAATTTAAATTACAATTATATTAAAATCTTTGAAGAATTTTCATCTACTTAGTATTTGTTTCAGGAATTTGCTAACAAAATTTCACACAATGAAAATTTAATTTAAGATAAATTTTTAAAAAATGTCAAATATGATCTATTCATATCTTTGAACTTAATCATCACATTTAAAATAGTGTTCTGCCTTATTTTACTGCAAGACTTTTTTAACTGAACTAGTTTTATTAATCGGTTTTATGTCAGAAATCTCTTACATATCAGTAATAGAATGACAATGTACATTTTCAACTATCATCAGGTTTACGGTAAGCTAAAAATCTGAAAAAAACAAAAAACGGTTTTTGAAATATTTGGCACATAGGCTGTATTTTATATGTATTATAATCACAGATTTTCACGATTCACTCTTCATTCCTTTCTAGTTAAAAAAATTTCATTTTAAAATAAGTCTACATTTTTTATAATTGTAATCTAGCTAATCTTCCCGGCAATTTATAAACTGATGGCAAAATGAGGTGCCACCTCCAAACTAGGGAAATGGCAAAAGAAGAATTACAAACCTGTTAATGTACTTAAAAATATAGTTGAATATAATAAACAATTATACTTGAGCTAAAATTGTTACTATCTGTATATCTAAATTGGTTTTGAAATAATATTTTCAGAGTTAATGTAAAGCTTATTCATGTTTAGGTTATTATATTGAAAAGCGAGAGCGTGGTGGTGATTGGGTAAAAGTCAATAATTTCCCTACACCTAACACCTTCTTTATGGTACAAGGACTTCATGAAGGACTACGATATGAATTTAGAGTTATTGCTGTGAATGAAGCTGGTCCTGGAAAACCAAGTAGACCTACAGATCCAATGGTTGCCAAAGAACAAAAACGTAAGAATATAGCATTAAAAATAACTCTATCTGAAGTATATTAAAGATGAAGTTTATTATGTTTTAGTTAAATTTTATTTTTTATATTTATTTTTTATGTCACAATAGTTAAAATCAATTTTATTACTCTACACTCCTGAAGTTATGAGTTGATTTCCAAATCAATACTTTTGACTCATTTGTAGGATTCTTCTTCATTATCAAAATTACAATGTCAAAAATAAAAGGTTTATAAATAATATATACATTTGAAACAGTTCTAAATAACAAAGTATAAGTTTAAAAGACTTTTTCCAATTTGAATTCTTAAAAATCTTCTCAAGGTCACTCCTCAGTCTATATACAATAAGTGAAAGGGGTCTTCATGTTCAAGTAAGGTTCAATAATGCTGAGAGAACTTATGTCTCTCTATGGGTCGGAATCTGTGTTGGGTATTATGCAAATAATATTTTATTTGGATGATGGATGATGAATAAGTTTATTTGTTATTCAAAATGAATAAAGTGATTAAGCAATGAACGTATTGTAAATCATTATAAATCATTTATGAATATTTTAGGATAAATAATGACAATTTAAGAATTATTTAAACTTTGAAACCTTAACAACATTAAATCCCCATAATATACATGAATTATTTTCATTCATCTAAGTTAAAAGATACATTGCAATATATAGTCAATCCATCAGGTCTCTGATTAGAACTGTAATTTATATTTTTTTAATTTAAAATTATTAATTGTTAATAAATTGTTGTAATTATTCTTCAGTTGTTTTACCAAAAAATTACATGATAGTTAGGCTGGGTGATTTAAAAATAATGACTTGATTTTCTGAGAACTAAGTTATGTTTTAGGAAAATTGTCAGAAAAATTTTCTTTATTCTGTTAAAAAAAAAAAAAAAAAAAAAATACTCAGATCTTATCCATATCAAATGTTTTAATGTTAACTTTTAGGTTTTTTTTGTGTTTTGTGGGTTAAAGTTTTGAGTTAAGGACTTTGTTCCAACATCACCACAATTTGCTGATACATATTCTATTAAATTGATGTTATATATTAATATCTAACACATAAAGTTTTATAACATAATGTTTATTTAAGCTTTGTACAATTTTCATTGTATTATGATATCCAGATTCGTTTCTTGCCATTTTTTTCTGTAAGCCAAATCCTGTTATCTTTACTCCTCTAGTTGATATTCCCTATTTTACATCAACCATCTAAGTCTTCTTTAGCCCTGAAACATATTGGAGAGTGAAAAAAAATGTAATGACTTATGATTGACCTGTTTAATATTTTATGCGTATATGTTATGGAATAAAAAATCTATGTTTTCATGAGGGGAAGTGGAATTTACTTAGAAGCTAAATGAATGCTTTTAAAATTTTCATTTCCATTTTTTTTTTTTTTTTTTGCTGTTATATTTTCTTATTACAGTTTTTTCTTATTTTTTGTTATTTGGTTTTTGACCTAACCATATTGAAGACTGACAAATTGGCTAACAATAAAATAAGGTTTCTTATATGTCAGTTATTTCCTCTATGACCGAAGCTCCCTTACCAATCTAAACAATGATTTATTCTCCAGCTCCAGTTCATTGTTACTGTATTTCGTAATATATAGTATACCTTAATAAACCTTTTCATTGGTTTATAACTATAGTTGAAGTGATATTCTTCAAGTTTATTTATTTATTTGGAATTACAACTGAAAGTAGGGTGGTAAATGATATTAGTATGATACATCCAAGTCAATACGAATTTTCATTAAATAATATTAATAAATTCAGCAGTTTAATAATATGAATATTCTGTATTTTATTTATATCACATCTTGAAGAAAGATGCCAATTTACAAATTGATATGTTATTCTAGGCATTCCTGATCCACCAGAGCCCCCACTAGCTGATAGAATAACAAAAAATAGTGTCACCTTATCCTGGAGACCTCCAAGGAATGATGGTGGCTCAAAGATAAGTGAATACAAAATTCAGAAGAAATCTAGAGGTGACAGTGACTGGTCAGAAGCTGCTACTGTTGATGCTCCTAATTGTATTCATACTGTTAGTATATAATTTTATTTACTCAATATGAAAATTATTTCAAGTTCAAGTATATTCATTTATATTGGCCACCTAATTTTGAATTAAATATTCTATGATTTTTTTTTTTCTAAATTAATACATGAAATCTGTAAATTGAATCCTTGATTACATAAAGGATGTCTTAAAACATTATCAAATATCTATAATAAGGAAATTACTACATCATATTATCTAGTTTGAGAAAAGATTATATGCTGGGAGAAAAAATAAGTACAGCCTTAATTTATGAAACAATGCGGCTGTTCACTATTTCTGCTTAAAAGGTTTTTCATACACTTTAGTTATAATAATTAAATAATAAATTCTTTATTTATTTGTACCTGGACAAAACCCTTAAGAGCAAAATCATATGGTAAACATATTAAGCTTTAAAGACTTAGAGTAAGATTTATATAAAATAACAACCTAATGCCTTCATTTATGGAACAATTCAGGTATTCACAATCTTTGCTTAAAAGTTTTCCCTGCCCTATAGTTATCATACTAAATTGTTTATTTATTTGTTCCTGTACAAGTCCTATAAGAACAAAATTATTTCAGAGGCCTAGAGTGGGTTTCAGAGCCTTAGAGTAAGATTCAAAGAAAACAAATTCAAATTCAAATAAAAATGATGAATAATAAAGAAAACTAGTTTTAACAATAAAAAAAAAATTAAATTGACATTAAGTGAAAATAACTAGTAGCGTGTGCGCACACGCACACACACACACACACACACACACACACACACACACACACACACACACACACACACACACACACACACACACACTTACATATATATTGTAAAACCTGTACCACTACAACCCATGAAGGGTCTTGGGTTCAGTACTGTTTCTTGGTAAGCGGTCGTCAAGGAGCTATATATATGTAATATATAAATTTCATTATTTTCTTGTTATATAATCTCAGTTATATAACATCACGATATATAATTTTTCAATATTTTATTTTTGAATAAAATAAAACAAGAATATAATATAATAAACAAGAAAATAATTAAATTAATACATGAATATTAAAAATAGATGAAATTTCAATAGATAGACTATTGTCTACCTAGATAGGCAAGGAGACTATCCTATCTAGATAGGATTCAATAGATAGACTATACATTTCAATAGATAGACTATTTGGACAAGTAGTCCACTCTTCGTATAAACTCCGCACACGTTTCATCGGAGAACCGGGTTCGACTCCTGGTCGAGGCCAATCTTTTCTCATAAATAATATAAAGTATATGTGTGTGTGTGTGCATGGAAACAATTTTCTTGCAATGAAATTAGTAAAATTACAATTTAAATAAAACAATAATTTTACAAAAATAAGGAGTTGTTTTGTATTTACCATATTTTATGTTTTCCATATTACTTAATTTATTACTCACAATTCAGAGTTTAAAAAAAAAACTTAGGCATAAAGATTCACTTCACAATATCAATACTTGCTTTTAATATCTGGTAGCTCTACAAGATCTTTATATAACTAATCACTTGAGATGAACTGATATATTATTGAAATGAACTATAATAGTTGAATAAAACCAATTTCAAACAACATGAGTCTCATAGATTGGTGTTCTTTAAGTAGTTTAGTTTAACACTTTATATAAATGCAAGTGCTAAAAGGAAATGTCCAGATGTTTGTAAATGATTGTTTTTTTTCAGGTAAATGATCTCATAGAGGGCCATGAATATCAATTCCGTATAATTGCTTTGAATTCTGTTGGTCCTTCAAACCCAAGTAGACCAAGTATGAGTATAGTTGTCGAGGAACAGCCAAATAAACCATCAATGGACCTTGGTGGTGTAAGAGATATTACTGTTAGAGCGGGAGAAGATTTTTCAATTCACATTCCATTTGTTGCATTCCCTCAACCTACAGCATCTTGGCTTGTTAATGATGCTGTAATGACTGATGATGAAAGAATACATAAACAGGTGATAACTTTATATGATGTGTCATATAATTATTAATTATAATGTCTATGCTATGATATAATTGAAAAATTCTAAATATTAATAAAGATGTACTGTCCCTAGTTAATATTTCCTTTTTAGAATGTTAATATGGGATGTGATATATTTTTCTGTGCATTTGGTGATTTAGATTGTTTATGTTACTGAATCTAAAGTAGTATCCCTACATGATGCTAAAAGTGGAGCAATTAAATACAGAACAGTGATAGACCAGAATGTATCAAGTTTGTACAAGTGAGGATAATTTTGGCATAATGGCTGTTTGTTCACTTAGAGAGGCATGTGAAATTGTTATTAGAAAAGTAGCAGAAGTTTCCCATCAAATTAATGAACAGAAGTAATGACTAATAGTGGGGAACAAGGCCTTCTGTGTAAATATTCTTTTTGCCTCCAGCTGCTCATAAGAGACCCCAACATGAAGCTGTATAAAACATTTTGCAGCCTTGTAACAACAGATGCAAATCATCTCAAAGTTTAATAAAAAAAGTTGTAAGCCAAATATATGGAGGATTATATGAAGCTGGTGTAAGAAAAATAAATAGCAATACAGAAGTTGAAAGTATTCTTAATAATGAGAATATTGTACACTATGTCAAGGCTGGAAGACTGCAATATGCGGGAATGTCCAGAGAATGTCTTTAGAAAGAGTCCCATGGTTAGCAGTGGATGCGAGATGGCATGGAACAAGGAGAAGGCTAACCAAGGATCAGACAAGGACAGAGACACCTGCAAATAAGGCATGATAGACTGGTGTTATGCAGCAAAATATCTGATTAAATGGAAAGAATTACTTTTTCAAGCCTAGGGCCACAATAGCCTCTGGTTCTAAATAGTCTTCATGATCACTAAATTGGTAATATGACTGAATAGGTTTGGTTAGTCTTGATGATGACTGAATTAGTAAAATACTGGCTGGTTAGTCTGTTTACTTGCATTTTAGAGATTCTATTTTTTAAATTAGGAATTTTCCAATTATATCCAAACAATAAGGCTAAAGCCTCTTTTTGAGTTTTTGCTGTTTTATATTATAATATCACTATATGTTTTTGCCTAACTGCTACTTTCCTTGATATATTAACTGTATTATGTGTTCTTGATATAGTTAACTCCCAACTCTGCAAGCTTGATTGTGAAAAATGCTCTAAGATCTGACACTGGTCAGTATCGTTTACAACTGAAAAATCAACATGGTTTTGATACTGCTACCCTTCATGTTAAAGTACTTGATCGCCCATCACCTCCTCAAGATTTAAGAGCAGATGAATTTGCTGGTGACGCTTTAACGTTATATTGGAATCCACCCAAAGACAATGGTGGCGTTGAAGTTTCAAATTATATTATTGAAAAGAAAGAAACTAACTCTTCAACATGGACAAAGGTAATTTGATTATTAGTATTCTGATATTTGAGTTTTTTTTTTTTTTTCATTACTAGCAACCATCTAAGTTATACCTAAAATGACAGTTTTCATAGTAATATGATTGATAATCATTGAATGTATTGAGTAAGGGATACATATTTATTTATTTTTTGTTCTCAATATTGTAATAAAGTATTTACTGTAATGTAAAATATACAACACTTTTGTAAATATATTATCTATTTTCAAAAGTAAATCTTAATGCTAGGGAATTTTAATTTCAATATCTAACCAGCAATTTACTTAATTTTTTAGGTCAGCAGTTTCTGCACAGTTCCATTCTGTCGAATAAGAAACCTAAAAGTGGGACTAGATTATGATTTCCGAGTAATGGCTGAAAATTTATATGGCACTTCTGACCCCGCAATCACCAGAGATCCAATAAAAGCCAGGCATCCTTTTGGTAAAGACATGTTTAATTTTTCATGACAACTAGTTGACATTTATAAAATGTTAACTGGTTGATTATATTATTTATACAATTTACATCAAAGATATTTAAAGGAGATAAAAATGGAGGATTCAAAATATAAAACTCTAAAACTCCTATATAACAAGTGAACAGTCAACCTGTCAATGCTGGAGAACTGAGGCTTTGTATTTGGAATCTACCACGTTTAGCTTAATTATGTCTCCTTATGAGCATTTTATAAAATAATGCTTTTATAGTTTTATAAAGTCTTTTTATTAGTGACTATATAAACCTTTTATACTAATTAAGGGTCTTGGATGCAGTTTCTGTTCTGATTCTTCACCAAAAATGAAAGGTTATTGAGTGGAAAAAAAAATTTTAAGGCGTCTGACTGAAGTGGATTTTTAAGCCAAAATTTTTCCACAGTTTTTTGAGAACCATTTTATAATAGAATTTAGGATATTATTTAATTCATGATGTCTGATATTTATTTAATAACATCCAAATCTGTAATAATATTATTTAATTTAACTTTTTTTAGACCATTCATTATTAATATTATTTTTCCAGATCCTCCGGCTGCTCCAGGAGTGCCAAGATGTGTAGAGGCAGATGAAGAATCAATTACTCTAACATGGATGAAACCTAGACATGATGGTGGTTCACCTATCACAGGTTATGTTATTGAAAAGAGACTGATTACTGAAGATAAGTGGACAAAAGCAACCCATGCCTTAGTCCCTAACACAACTCATAGGTGAGAATTTTTTAATTTAATTTAACATCATTACTCAACCAACAATGACATTCACTTTTTTCAAGCATTTCTTTCGTCTTTTTTTTTAAGGTTTAGATTATTTTAGTATTTATTTTACTGAAGTAGGCATTGAAAGATTTTATTATTTTTATATTTGTATGGTATAATAGGTCCGCCATTTTCGTAACTGTTAGAAGCTTTTGTCCTGCTCAATACTAGTTCTTTTTTTTGTATCTGAATAAAGTGCGACTAGATTTTTAAGTTATTTTTCTCATATTAAAACTGATTGTTTCTTCGTCGTAGTTTTGTATCTAGTAGTAATTACTGAATTTAGTAGAGTAAAGGCTTAATGAACCCGAAGGCCCGATGCCGACACCACCAATTGCTGCCTACACACCTCCATCCACCTCTCCATTGATCCCAAATCCATAAGATTAGCCTTCACTGAATCCTCCCACCTTCGTCTCTCACCCATTGGACGTTTTCCAGTCGGCACAGCGTTTATCAACCTTTTAAGTATTCATTTGCAACTAAGATTCGCAATTTTGCATGCCCACTTTAATCGATGAGCAGGCATAACTTTGATTACATTTACAGGGTAAAATACACGCAATTCTTCTAGTAGCCGTCTAAAGTCTCCTGTTGACTCATCCTTCTTCAGCCCAAATATTCTATACAGTACTTTATTTTCAAAGATCTTTAGGCGTAACTCATCCCTTTAAACATTTTCTTGTGTACCTCAATATCGCCAAAATCGTCACCGTCTCTGCAGCTAACCATATATTTTGTCTTTTCTGTATTTAGTTCTAGCCCTACTTCATTACCAGCTTCATCAACATTTTTGTGTTTAGGTCTATCGTTTCCCTGTCATCACGAAGCAAAACCAAAGCATCGGCATAACCGAGTACAGATATATTTCCACCTAGATTTAAACCCTTTCCAGTAATTATCACCTCTCTGATGACATATTCTAGAGCTAAATTAAATAAAACAGGAGATAGCGATTCCCCTTGTTTCAAACCAGAGCGAACCTCAAACCTCTCAGAAAAATAATTACCGACTCTAACTTTATTAAAGTATTGGTCTTGCACATTCTAACTAGATTCTAACTTCTTTTTGGTATTCCTAGTTCATTCAGAATGTTATACAGCTTATTGCGGTCTATATAATCATAAGCCTTTTTAAAGTTGATATATAGCTGATGAACAATACTGTTATATTCTAATTTGTTCTCTAATATTTGACGGAGAGAGAATATTTGGTCTACGGTTGAACGGTACTGCCTGAAACTACAGTGATAGTCTCTAATAATTTTCTCAGCCTAATCAGTGATTAGACTTGTCAGAAAAAAGGTAATGTAAATATTTTATAACAGACCGGAAGTAGTGAGATCTCTTGATAGTAATTAGTATCTTTATAAGATTTTAACTTTCTGATAGCTATTTCGACTTCCCTTATACTTGGTTCTTCTAATAACGGTTCAGCACTTTGGTACTCCAAAAGCGGTCATAGACGAATATTTTCTGCTTTCAAAATTCTATTAAAGTGTTCTTTGAACTTACAATGTCTACCGGATCCACTATGATATTATTTTTATTCCTAATGCCTCTTTGTTTGTTTGTTTAACGTCCATTTATGCTACTAAGGCTAATAGGATGATGCTACTGTGGGAGTCCTAAATTTGGCCTATCCAGGTATAATTAGGATAGGGATCTTTAACAAGTACCTGACGTCGTACAGGCTTGGGACCTCCATTTTACATCCTATCTGAGGGACGGCATAGCTAAGGATTTTTTACCCCCATTAAAATATCGTATGGCCACTGCGGGACCTAATGATTGTTGTAACTGGTCCTAAACGTTTACGTGATGAATCTATACCTTTGTAACTATCTCTTACCTTATTTTTGATTCTATTATTCTGTTTTTGTGATGTCTCTTTTTTTATTTTTAAGTAATTTAGTAATTTCATTCCTTATACCTCGGAAGTAGGCATGATTGTCTTCACTAGGATTATTTGAAACTTTCAGTTTCAGTAAACTGTTTTGATCGAACCACGGTTTATTCCTATTATTTTCCCTTTTTACCGGACACAAATTACTGACCTCTTTAATAATATCCCTAATCACTTCTCATAATTTATCGATGTCTTCACCATTCTCGATATATGGTTCTAATACATCAAATCTATTCTTGACTTCAATTTCAAATTGTTTTTTAATCGTCGGAAATGAAGATTAATGACATGAAATCTTTCATTAATTTCCAGACAATCCAATAGATCTAAAAACCAATTTTAATTTTGTTGGATGATATGAAGATAAATTTATTATTATTATGGTATTAGTTTTAATCTAAAATATGGAATTATGGAACAGTTGGATGTATTGGTTGGTTTATTTCAATGTTCTTATAGACTGTCAAATGTAAATAACATTTGAATTTTGCCTTCTTTATCTTTGCCAATTTTCTTCAATGAATGAGCCAACTTATTTTGTTATTTTTAGGGTTATAAATTTAATAACTGATCATGAATATGAGTTCAGAGTTGCTGCAGTTAATGCTGCTGGTCAAAGTCCATGGAGTTCTTCTTCAGATGGCATTTGGTGCAGGATACCTCCTTGTATGTAGAAATATTTTTATTTTGTCTTAAAAATCTCTCAAATGTTTTTAATATTCAGTTAATTTAAAGTCTCACTCTCAATGTAAATATTAATAAAGTTAGGTCCCTCTAATTAATTATTTATATGACTATAGGTGCACCGAAAATCACAAGTGACCTTAGTATCAGAGATATGACAGTTATTGCGGGAGAGGAATTCACCATCACTGTACCTTTCATTGGTAATCCCACACCAAAACCTTTGTGGTTTATTAATAATGAAGAAGTGATATCTGATAATAGAATAAAGTTTGAAACTAGTTCGACTCAGACAGTTTTCCGCAATAAATGTGCTAAGCGATCAACCGATTCTGGCTCTTATACCATACAACTTATTAACTCTGAAGGCTCAGATTCAGCAAGTTGTCGAGTTATTGTTGTTGGTAAGTATGTATAAATGTAAAATACTAATATATAAGATATTAATAAATTATAGTAAATATCTGTAGGTAATAACACTGCCTGGATTTTAAAGACAGTAGAGCCTTTAAAAGCTTTATATGTAATCACTAGCAACTATCTTGATTGAGATAATACTATTTGTATTGGTAATTTGGTTTGCTATATACATATATAGTAAACCACATTTTATAATTTTTAAATATTTTATTTAATTTTTTCTGAATTGTGCGAAATGAAAAATATGCATTTATTCATCAGAATTTTCAAGATTTGTTGAAATATTTTACAATTACTAGTTGTCAATTACAACAGTAAATAACTGGTTAATGTTATCTAAATCTTATTTTACTAAATTTAATCTTGGTTCCTGACATAATAAATTTTTTTTCAGACAAACCATTACCCCCTCAAGGACCTATAGAAGTATCAGATATTACTCCAGAGACTTGCAGCCTGGCGTGGAGGCCACCTGCAGATGATGGGGGTTCACCAATAACAAATTACATTGTTGAAAAGTTGGAAAGCTCCTCTGGAGTAAGACTTTCATATTTTTCATCATGAAATATTAATACTGATTTAAATATTAAGTATGCAAAACTTATAAAAATCAGTTACAAAGTACTCTAAACATTTTTTGAGGGGGGAGCCAATAAATGACATTTTTTGGTAGTATGAGGAAGATAGAGTATTTTAAAGAAAAAATTGTAGAAGTAAAATTCTAATTTTGTTACTCTTAATAAGAAATGCTTAAAAATAATCTATTAGGATGAGAAGAGTTACCATTAAACGGCAGCTGCAGAATACAATAATACAGTTCCATATCCGGTTATCACGATAATTGTCGGATAAAACTGAAGGGGAAAAAGTATATGAATAAATAAACAAAATTACCTATAAAAGGCTATTTTTTTCAGTAGCCTCTAAGAAGGAAGAAATAAGTCCTAGACTAATCGGGGTTAACCATGGTAAAATATTTGGTCTCCTACCTCCCCCCTTCCCAATTTGATAATTAATCATTGAGTCTGAATATTATAGACTGAAGTGGGATCAACAGAACATGTAATTTATGTATTAATATCAAAGGAAACCTGAAATATGTTCTAATATAAAACCTGAAGTTATAAATTTTAATTTTAAAAATATTAGCTAAACTTAGAACAGAAGTAATATCTTTCTTAATTTTATTTATGTTTAGTATTATATGCATCGATTAAATGATATACGGGGATTAACTAAATACATTGATGGCATGTTAATATGTTTCAGGTTTGGGTGAAATTCAGCAGCTTTGTAAGAAATTGTCATTATGACATTTTTGGATTAGAACCAAACAAGAAATATTTATTTAGAATTCGTGCTGAAAATCAGTATGGTATATCTGATCCAACTGAAATGGATAATCCAATTACTGCTAAATATCCCTTTACAGTACCTGAAGCTCCTGGGACTCCTCAAATATTGGATTGGGAAAACAATAACATCACTCTGACGTGGAGTAGACCATTATTTGATGGTGGAGCAAAGATTCAAGGATATAAAATAGAAATAAGGTATGATTTATTTTTTAAAATTAATTTTATCTAAAGAAAAAAGATTGGCTATGGTGGGATTCGAACCTGGGTCTTGGCATCACAGTCGTAATGTAACTATGCTACCAGAGTCTTATCTCAGCCATAGGCCCTGGTAGCATAATGATTCCAAGACCCAACCGATATCGCATCAATGAAGGATCATTGAAGAGAGAAGGGTTATTTGGGACACAGGCCCTACAGGACAGAACGGTGATGCATAGACCTTGGTTTAAATCCCACCCATGACCAATCTTTTCTCTTCAGATATAATTATATAAAATATATATATATATATATACATATATATATATATATATATATATATATATATATATATATATATATATATAATGTTCCTAAATTCCTTAGAATTCTCATTTTTTTTTTTTTTTTTTTTTTTTTTTTTTATAATATTCAATAATATATATATTTTAGGGACACCAGTGATGATGCTCAATGGAGATCAATTAATGACTATTTAGTCAAGGATACTACTTATACAATTCATAGTCTGACTTTAGGACACACATATGAATTCAGAGTCAGAGCACAAAATGCTGCTGGCCTTAGCAAACCTTCGCATAATTCACCAGCTTTCCATCTTAAGGGTAAACTTAAAGTTCCTGCTATGCCTGGCACTCCATCTGTGATAAAAGTTGGAAAGAATTATGTCGATTTGAAATGGGAACCACCTTCTTCCGACGGTGGTTCTAGGATCTTGGGATACATAATTGAAAAAAGAGAAATAGGAACAGCTGTTTGGGTGAAATGCAATGATTATAATGTAGTTGATACTTCTTTCACACCTCTTAATCTCACTGAAAGAGCTGATTATGAATTTAGAGTGATTGCTTACAATAGTGTTGGTAGAAGTGAACCTAGTTCTTGTACTACACCAGTAAGAATATGTGAAACTGAAGGAGGAGAGAAGCCTGAGTTCATTCAGCCACTATATAATCACATAATTCCATTTGGGAAGCCATTTACTTTACAATGCCAAGCTCAAGGGAATCCTGTACCACAAGCTAGGTGGTTGAAAAATGGCTTAGAAATTTTACTTGGTGCAAAGTATAAAGCTGAATCAACCAATGGAGTGTTTAAACTTCACTTCACAGATGTTACAGAAATAGATGAAGGAAATTTCACCTGTGAGGCATATAATGTTGTTGGCCATGCCAATACAACTTCACATATTAGAGTAGGAAGTAAGTACATATCTTTCTTGATTTACTATGATTTTTTCTTTTATGTATAACTTAGTATATTATTCTGTAAAAGTCTCATTTTTAAAAAGTTCAATGTTTATAAAATAAAAATTTTCTTGTTCTAAGTAGCTGTAGAAGAAAAAAAAAAAACTTTGAAAATTTAAGTCATGTTTGTTTTGACTTTATATATGAATGTTTGTTTTTATTAAGTATTTATATTGTGCATAGTGCCTCCACTTTAATATCATTTTCCAAAAGAGATGGAAGTTTATCCATTCTATTAGTTACTTTTATTTTATCGAATATGGATATCATTCTAATATACATATTCTTCTTCTTTTATAGATCCTCCTCGTATAGATAGAATGCCCAGTGCTTTATATTTGCCCAAAGGCGAGAATAGTAAAATCAAAGTAATGTACTCAGGTGATCAACCAATTGAAGCTTTTCTAGAAAAAGATAAGAAACAAATAAGTGCTAGTGATCATATTAAGTTCATTGTGTTTGATGATTATGTGGTCATTTTTATAAGAGAAGTTAATAGCGATGATTCTGGGCTTTATAGCCTTACGGTTAAAAATGAAAGTGGTTCTGCTACTGGAAATTGCCAAATTTACATTACAGGTATGTTTGATTTTTCTTTTTTTTTTCTTTTAAATTACCTAAGCATTAATATCTTTCTTTAGTTCCGTATTAGTTATCAAAAAGAACTCTGGAAATTTCCTGTACTACTGCAAACCATCAAATTAGGGTCAAGGAATCTGTACCCAGTAGTGTAAGGTGATAGGAAAATAATACAGTTAAATTAGGGATCAAGCAAAATATAAAAAAAAGAAAGAAAAAAAAAGCATTTACCGTGTTTGGTATTTTTGGGGGGGAAGGGGTAAAGGAAAGAAAACTGATGGAAGAAACCAGCATGGAAAACAAGATTTCCCTTGGGACATTTTTTGGTGGCAAAAAAATGCGAAATGTTTGGACTTTTTTTTAGGTTGCTTAGAACTAAAAAAAAAAAAAAATGTACTACAAAGAAAATTGTATTACCTTCAAAATAAAAGGGAATACTTTTTTAATAATTTTATGTGAAGAGAAAAGATTGGCCATGGATGGGACTCAAACTCGGGTCACCCAGTAAATAAAAGAACATGCTTATTTGAAGTTAAAATCATTTAAGTTTTTTAGCCAAGATTAATCATCAAAGATCGGCATTTCTTACTATTTCAGCCAAAAAACGAATTATAGTCATGCTCCTCAAACTGCAACTGGAAACGAGTTACTTAAAACAATAGTTATTGACCATAAAATTTCGTGTCGAATGACTGAAATTAAATTAAATCGATTAAGTCATCTCAAGGGGTCACCTGCGGTGTAGTGGTTAGCATGGCAACCTACAATATACTAAAAGTCGCGGCTTCTCGTCCAGCGGTGGCCCTAGGATTTTTTAAAGGGAGTAAAAATATCCTTGACTATGTCGTTCCTCGGAGAGGATGTAAAATGGAGGTCCCGAGCCTGTATAATGTCAGGTACTCGTTAAAGATCCCTATCCTAATTATACCTGGATAGGCAAAATTTAGGACTCCCACTGTAGTATCGTCAGATTAGCCTTGTGGCATAAAGTGACTTTAAACAAACAAGTTATTTCACCAAAAGCGAATATCAAAGATAAACAATTTTTACCATTTTGGCAACTAAATAACATGCAATATGGCAACCTGCTGATGTTATAATGTCTAAAACCCAAAAACTTCTGCTACTTCTTAGTAGTACTAATACTTCTTAGTAGGAAATACTTTTATTTTTCTATCTCTACACAGAACTGAATTAATTTTAATAATTAAGGAGCTCATTTTGTGGAGAATTTGATGTTCCTTAACTGTTTTTTTTTTTCATTTGGAGTGAACATTTTCTGGTTACTGGCATTAGAACATGAGCATATTTTTTTTCCACTAAAATGGTAGGAATTGCCAAGTTTAGCTTATTTTTTTGATGTTCCGATTAGATTTTTAAGTCTATGTAATCTAAATTATTGACTTTTCATACCATTTGCAGGGCAATAACAGAACTAATGAGATATTATTATATATATTATTAATTATAATAACAAGTCCTGGATTCCTCAAACACTAAATTCTGTGCTCTTCTATCGCGATCCAGTCCATTTTTTTTCTCGTCTTCTCCCATCACTTTTGATAAAATCTACCCATCTTAGTCTCTGCCTATCAACAATAACTCAATGGATTGTTAATAGCATTGCTAAGTTATAATATATATATATATATATATATATATATATATATATATATATATATATATATATATATATATATATATATATATAATTTCCAAGTAGAATTCAGAAATTTCTAAAAAATATTGGTATAGTTCCAAATTAAATTTAGAACTTTCCAAAACAAATTGGAATTTTTGCTAACCAAATTTAGACTATTCCATTTCAAATTAAGATTTTTCCCAATCACTTTAAGAATTTTTATAACACCATATTATTCATAATGATAGAGGTACTTCTAATGAATTTAATAAGAAATCTAAAATACGATAGATTCGAACCACTCCCATTAGGCTGAAGAATAAAGTCTTAATTATTTAGAATTAATTAAGAAAGTTTTACCTCTTATCTCCTAAAAAGTCATAATACCAACTATAGAGTATACAATATATATATATTATAAACAACCACATTTGGTGAATTTGTTCGCCCTTCATTTCAGGTATTCCCGATGCTCCAATTGGTCCTTTAGAAGTTTCAGAAATCACTAAACACACTTGTACTTTAGCATGGAAACCTCCAAGCTATGATGGTGGTCTTCATATTTCACATTATGTTATTGAAAGAAGAGAGGTTTGTAGTACTCATTGGATTTGCATATCAACTACCTGCAGAGATACTACATTCACAGTGCAAGGGCTTACTGAAGGAAATGAATATTTATTCCGTGTAATGGCTGTAAACGAAAATGGAATGGGGCCCCCTCTGGAAGGTGTTAATGTAATTAAGGCTAAGGCTCCATTTGGTGAGGATAAATAATTCATTTTACTTAATTAAAATTACTTTTAAAGCTTTTAGAAATTAAAGCAATTTTGAATATTATTACAGATGTACCCTCAAGCCCTGGTACTCCTGTTGTTACTGAAATTGGAGGAGATTTTGTTAACCTAAGTTGGGAAAAACCTTCATCTGATGGAGGATCAAGAATTCAAGGCTATTGGGTTGATAAACGAGAAATCAATAGTGATGCTTGGCAAAGAGTGAACGTGGCAATATGTTTACCAACAACAATAAATATCTCTAATCTCATTGAAGGTCGCCAATATGAATTTAGGGTATTTGCACAGAATGAAGCAGGTTTAAGTATGCCATCAACTGCTTCTAACAGTATTAAAGTTAAGGATCCCAAAGGTATATATTTTACTGAAGTATTAATAATGCAACAACAATTATTTTCATTAATGTACTTTAATTATTAAATATTATACTTTCAGCTGCCACTCCACCTGAAATAATTAAACCACTGAGAAATGCCTATGCAGCCCAGAATGGAAACGCCCAGTTCCAGTGTATTATAACTGGTACTCCAAAACCAACAATTACCTGGTGTGTTTTCTTAGTTATATTACTTATAATTTCATTTTCTTGAAATTCAGTCAATAATTGTTTGAATTCTGTCATGTTAGACATCCTTTTATCATTTTTTATAAGTAAACTTTATTTTATTCAGGTATAAGGGAGCTCACAATATCACACCTGGAGCAAGGCATTTCATGTTCTCAGAACATGATACTCATACCCTTGTCATAAATAATGTTTATGGTGTTGATGCAGATGAGTATGTGTGTCGCGCTGTCAATAAAGGTGGTGTTAAGTCTACTAGAGCTGAACTTATAATTAATTGTAAGTTTAATCAAATAAATTATTTATTCTGTAATACCATAAAATAAATATTGTTCTCTACAATAAAAAGTCTTACCTACATTAAGTATTAAGTTATTAGCTTAAAAAAATTTTATTTAATAATAATAATAATAATAATATTTAGGATTAGCAAGCAAGTCAAACTTTTGTTATTTATTTATTTCTCAAATAAAACTTATTGATCTTTGAAATTAATTTTTTTTTATATAATACTTTATAAATTTAGTAAATGAATAAGAATTTATTTAATCTGTAGCTTTTTTCTCATAGTTTCTTGGGGGGGGGGGCAGATGCACCCTCCTGCAGACCCCTATGGCTAGAAGCCACCATTGAATAGCATAAATCACTTAATACCCCCTTCCGTTTCTTTAACGAAGAACCATTCAGATGAAATTTTTTTCATCTGTATTTATTTGCATTAGTGAATGCCAAATGAGAACCTGAGGAAAGTAATTAGTGAATATATGAAATTTAAAAAATAATAACAATAAGCAGGTACTTATTTTTTTGTTTCGCTTCTAGATATAATTCCCTTCTAATTTGATTTGCCAAACGCTATATTACAAATGCATTTTAGTTCAGGATGTTATTAATCCAATCCACAATTATTAATGATTTGTTTCCTCCAATTTTTAGTATTTCGTGCGACAAAACTTCAAATCGTGAAAAATCTTGCAGTAAACCCGAAACATGCAATTTTGTGCAGTATAAAACTTCACTAAAACATCCCATTAGGCATAATTCGAAAAAATAACTTGAGTTCGTGTTGTTCTCAGGTATTAATAAAAAGATGCAATTTTAAGGGAATCCAAGCTTTATTCATAAGGTATGCATTACTGCAAATGCCTGCAACTATTCATATTGCCCGAATTACAAAAATAGTAAATAAAACTAAATATTTCGTTAAATGAGAGATAATGAATTTGGTGATGAAAAAAAAAACAACAAATTAAATAAAGCAGAACTTCATCATGAATACCAAGATTTGATTATCTTCAAGTTCACCAGGTCACAGAGTAATCTAAGCACTTGACCAATATACTTGAAAATGGATTGGTCAAGGGTTCTTTTCAAGCTACACTCAATGACTTTTCGTGTTATTAGCGTGTTTTGTGTTTGTCACTGCAGTGCAGCTAAGAGGCAAGTACCAAAGTAACACAATCGAATGTATAAACCAACCGAATTTATTAATACAATAATTTTTCAATGAGGACATAATGTAAAATAAGCATCAGTTGTGTAACTAATAGTTTTCAAAGATTTTGTTTTTTTCAAACCCAGGAAGGACGCATGCCCCCCCCCCCCCATCGAAATCTGCCAGTGCACAATTCTTCCCTTATCTTCTATATCTTTTAAATATATATAATAATATATAAATTATATTTATAAATATAAATAAATAAATATATATATATATATATATATATATTTATATATATATAATCTAAACCCCTACCTGTTTTCATTCAATTAAATAATCCATCAAATAAAAATATCATTATTAACAATTTTATTTTTAATTTCATTGCTGGAAAGATATATATTATCCAACAACTGAAGTGAGTTGAATTATTACAGTGACTATTTTAGTTTATTTATCACTAGCTAGGGTGCCCGGCTTCGCTCCGGTCGTTGTGTGGTAGTTTTGATAACAGAAAAACTTTAAAATTAAAGGAAATATAGAACAAAATTAGCACTTTCTTTAAAATTTTAACATTGTATCAATAATTAAGATTCGAGATCTGCTGTGTCCGCCCAAATAAGGAACCCTATATACTTTATAGGATGTTGAAAATGGTGGATGAACAATTCATTTTGCTGCAACTTTGTCGAGTCATGCATCATTTTTGATGGTTTCTGTGATTATGAATCCTATAAGCCCATTCCAAGCAGTCAGCAAATAATAAGTTATTAGATTATTAGTTAAAAAAACTATATTTGGAGTACAACTTAAGCGCCGACTACTGTGATGGTCCCATTAGATCCAGAAGTTTTGAAAATACCAAAGATTCATAGAAACTTTTTTTGTAAGACCTTTCTTCCCGTTCAACCTCCCTTAATATATCCCTCCCCCCACGCTAATTTGGCCGAACTCTCCACTTCTCCAATCTTACTACTGTTACTAAGTGAAAACCAAAATATCATGAGGGCACAATTTTTTCATCATATTTCTTTTTATCCTGAACTATGAGCGGTGATAAAATCTTATTGAAAAAATTGTATTATTGGAGTCAATTCATCATTTTGTCAACTGGAATGCTCATCATACATAGTAATACAAACATTTTTCATAACTACATACAATAAGAACACTTCAAACTTGTTATTTTCGGTTTATAATCAGTCTATTCAGCTCTTTTTTTTTGTTTTATGTCTGTTTTTATTCGCTCACTCATATTGCATTAAATTTACTTAAGTATATGTTAGATATTGATTAAATATAATGTGTTTATCAATTTGAGAAATGAAGAATGAAATGAAAAAAATAATTTTGTAAAGTATCCAGTCGGTTTTCCAATTGATTGCAGATATGTAAAATCATTAATTTATTTTAAAAGAAAAGGTGAAACTAATTATTTTCGCTTGATTTTTAAGTAATTTAAAAAGAACAGCTGACAAAATATATAACCTTTACAAATATAACGAAATGAATGAACAATAAACATTGAGTGAAGCACACCCTAGCGCTTCCTGGTGGTCTGCAGCTCGAACTAAATTTTTCATTCATAAACTCTTATGTCATTCTCAGGTAGGCTAATTAAATGTTGCGAGAGGCTTAAAATTCCAGTCCTTTTCTCTTCAATTTCACACCCTTAAGAGAAAAACGGAAACCTTCTTCTCCGTTAGGGGACATACAGTTACACACTGACATAAATCTCTTAATCGTATGTGGAGTCGTTTCTGAGCCTTTTCGGCACGCACATTGTACACTTTGCTTTATAATATATATTGATTATTGAAAGTATTTTCATTCATGACTTTTAGTGGCTCTTGTCAAATACTTAGTTGGATTATGTCTTAATTATAATTACTTTTATGCCCCAGAATTGAAAAATAATGATACATTCAAGTTTAATATAGAATCTTAGTATACTTAGTACATTATTTGTTAAACTCAACATAATTTATTTTTCAGGTCCTCCAAAACTCAATGTTCCCCCAAGATTCCAGAACTTGGCATTTTTCAACAAGGGTGAAAATGTTGTTATTAAAATACCATTTACTGGTTTTCCTAAGCCTAAAATTAGTTGGTATAGAGGCTCAGAACTGATTGAATCTGGTGGTCATTATTCAGTTGATATAAAGGTTATTTATCAAACATAACAATTATCGTTTATTTTAATAATAATTAATTTATTTTTACTACTGTTTATTTATTTTCATGAAGGAAAGACATGCAATACTTACAATCAGAGATGGCAGTAACATCGATAATGGTGCTTATAGAATTGTAGCTGAAAATGATCAAGGTGTTGATTCGGCTACTATCAACATTCAGATTAGTGGTAAAGCATAATTTTTTTACTGATTTAGTAGATTAGTTTTTAGATGTTAAAAATATTTCATTCCTTTCTGCTTGTCAGATTGAGTTACATGAATCTGATATTATAATCATTTATCTATATTAATCCCTTATTTAATACTTAATTTATTTGTAACTTCGTTTTGGTGATCCCTCATTATTCTAGGTTATATCCTCTCTGGAATATATGTTAAAAATTTCTATAAAGAATGTCTAATTTTTCTCACTATGTAAATTCAATTTAAGTAACTGCCCTCCGATAAATTGAAAAAATGGAATTTATTTTTATTGTGATTGATTTATGAGATACTGGAAGATTTGGATGATTAAATAATGTTTTATGTGTTCTACATAGATGTTCCTGATCCACCACGATTTCCATCAGCTTCAAATATTGGTGTAGATTCATTGGCATTAAGCTGGCAAGCTCCTAGTTGGGATGGTGGTAGTCATATAACCAATTACCTAGTTGAGAAGAGGGAAAAACCTATGTCAAGTTGGATTCGTGTTGGTCATACGAGGTAAAATTGTGTTTTTTGTTTCTACTTTTATTATAATTTTTCTATGATAGTTTTAAAAAATCATTGTGTAACTGTTTTTATACAAAATTAATTTTTATCTTCGTCATTATTGTTTATGGAATAAATTTTATACAACAGATTCACAGCAATAGCAGTGTCAGGACTATCCCCGGGACATGAATATTCATTCAGGGTATATGCAGAAAATGTATATGGTCGTAGTTTACCTAGTGAAGAATCAGACATAATCAAAACAAAAGATCTTGACAGGAAGCTGCCAAAGAAAAAACAATATGAAGGTATTTTTTTTTTTTTTTGAATGATTTATTACATTCTTGATTTTCATATTTAATTCTATTTCATCTATCTAAACCATTTATGATTATCTGTACTTATATTAATTTGAGAATAGTTAATCGTGATTCACAAAAATAATAAATTACCTGGACCAGGTACTCTGCCTAATAAATTATTATAACTCCTCTCCCCAGCTTACCTATTAATGATATTTAATAATGTTTTTGAAAGTTAAAAAATACCAAAAGTATGGGTATCAGACAATATTAACTTATCATTTAAATAAGGAGACTCAAAAGACCCATTCAACTACTGTGGAATCTTAATTCTCAATTCCACAGCTAAACTGTTTAACTCGATTATTGTAAATAAATTGGTTAGCTGGTCCAAAGAATTGCTACCAGATAACAATCTGATTTTCGACCAAACAGAAGTGGAGTTTTTCAAGGCACGCTTTCATCCTTCAAAGTCTAAACTTCTTAATGATTAAAAATAAAAAGCGGAAGTATGTTCTCAATTTTTGAAGCCTTATCACGGGCATTTGACAGAGTAAACCATCAACTAATATGGCCAATAATCTTCCAATCAGGAGTTAGTGGCATAAATGCAAGAGTTATAAAAAAATTATATGATCTGGTAAATATAAGAATCAACATAAATGGCACGACCACAGACTGAATCTGTTTGACCCAAGGGTTATTTCAAGGTGATTCATTATCTTTCTTCCTATTTATTAACAATCTGGATGATTTTTTTTAAGAAAAGAGGAGCAAAAGGTATCACCAATGACAGAAACACATACATAATCACATAACTCTTCGCAGATGGCAGTTATCTTTTCCACATCATGGTTTGATTATCAAGAAAATCTCAACATTCTAAAAAAATATTGTGATGCAAAAGGATTAAAAGTAAATGTAGGAAGAAAAGCAAAACATAAATAGTTATATTATGGAAATTAAGTTATAGAAAAAGTTAACAATTACACATACCTAGGTGATTCTTTTGCTTCTAATAAATTTCATGCAAATAGAACCACTTCAAAAATAAAGCATACATGCAATGAATAAAGTAAGAAGTATACTTATCAAAGCCAAGTAATGAGCTTTATATCCTATTGAATCATAGAATAAAAAAAAATAAACTTTTCCAAAGTAATACCAAATTGTTTTTTTTGTTTTTTTGATATATTGCAGAGTTATGGAGACTCAGATACATCAACCAATCAAATAATAATAATGCAGTCTCAATTAATTTTGAAAGAATAAACAATAGTGATTATAACGTAATATACAGAACTATAGAAACTTTTGGCTCCTTTTACACTCTGCTCTTCCTCAATAGGAATGTGAATTATGTTCCTTTTCCTTTTAAATTGCCTATTATATAAAATTAAGATATTACCAATCAAATTCAAATATCAACAAGCATATAAAATATTATGTAAGAGTATGTTAAAACTTGACAAACAAATACATAAATAAAAAAGGAGTATAATACATAAAATAAAGAAATAACGTGGATACATACAAGCCCTTCAACATTCTCTAATTCTCCTACTACCATAAACATGCTGATGTATGATCCCTAGAGATTCTAGGACTATATTTTTCGCCATCCCTGCTTAGTCTTTTATATCAGCACCAAGATCTTCCATGAAGCCCCTTGTTGAACTAGATATAGTTCCCCAGGCTCTGAATCATAGGCCTTTCATGTAAAAATCTCTTTCGCTCAAGCACTTGAGGAAACTCTCTTTAAGAAAAGGAATCTATTTTTCATAAATTTTCTTTTTATTTCTTCTTTTACTTTACTTACCTGATCAAGGTTGTTGGTTTCATATCTCATGGTTGGATCCAGTATATTTTCTGGCTTTCCGGTCTTAGGGACTTCCACAGTATCAACATATCTCGTGAATCCATCCATATCCACACAGTAAAGTTCCTTGGAACAGGCAAAAACTCTTTAAAGAGCTTCATCAATCCATGTTTCACTCCGTGGTGATGGCTAGTCGTTGGGGTAATTTCTCCAGTGTTTCCACATGTGCTGGTGTTTCGGACTGTCTGTTACATTTGTGACAGAGGGTCAAACTTCTTTGGCCCCGTCTGCTGACCTCATCACAATATTCTCTTTTATTTATGATTCTTCACCCTCTCCATTGTTTGGGCATATGACTTTTTTGATTATGACCCTCAAAGTATTTATGGCTTACCCCAAAACGAATAAATACAAACCATGGACTTAATTATAGTATTTAAAATATATACTTCTCAAAGCATTATAAAAAATGAAATATCATCATTAAAAAATTATAATCTTACTCTTGTTGAAATTCAAACTTAATACAATCTAGTGTGAACTTAGTCCACATATCCAACCAAAAAATGAAAAATGTTTATCATTTTATTTTTATTTTATAATCTATTTAATTTTTTGAGTATGTCATTAATCCATCCACAAAACTTTTCTAGTTGATGAAAAAGGAAAGAAAATAAGAGGAAAATGTGAGGACACTATAAAAGATTATGATCAGTATGGTAAGTAAAATTGTTTAGATATATTGCAAAAGCTCCATTTTTATTTGAGTGACATAGTGAAATTTTTTTTTCTTTTTTAGTGTTTGATATTTATTCAAAATATATACCTCAGCCTGTGGATATTAAAACCGCTTCCGTTTATGATTCTTATGATATACTGGAAGAAATTGGAACAGGAGCATTTGGTGTAGTACATAGGTGTAGAGAAAAAAAGACAGGGAATGTTTTTGCTGCTAAATTCATTCCAGTATCACACCCAATGGAAAAGGAATTGATTAGAAAGGAAATTGACATAATGAACCAACTGCATCATCCCAAACTAATTAATTTACATGATGCATTTGAAGACGATGATGAAATGGTTCTTATATTTGAATTGTAAGTTGTTGTTTTTTTTCTAATTTATAAATAATTTTCCAAATTATGCTGGTTTTTATTTTTTTAAATAAAGCTTTTATCACTGCTCTAACCAAGAGAGAAATACTTTATTTTTCAAGCAATGCTCCCAAATACATTGGGTTTCTACAGTAAACAGCATATTTATCAATCCTGAGTGCAAAACAAATAAATTTATGGTTATCTATTTACCATAATACAGATTCATTATTATTTCAAATTCTTCTGTTCTTCTTTGCTTTTCCACTTTCCTTATTTTAATCACCCTGTCACTTTCATTTATCCCATTGTTTTCTTCTTCATTGATCTTTTCACTATCACAACTTAAAATAAAACTGATGTTAGTTCTCAAATTAAATAACAATCAAACATTAAAATTATATAACTGTAGAATTAAACAAATGAGGTATCTAAAGAAAAGACATTGCAATGAGAAGTGAAAACCCCCAGTATTAATCCTTAAATAAGTACTGCAGCTTTTCTAATAAGTGATTGGGAAAAAATCAGAGATATCAATATTCTGGCTTTAGGTCTATGCATTTACCTCCTAGCATACTAGGTGGTAAATTTATAGACCTAGGTAAGGTCACAATTTTCCTACAGAAAATATCAGGACCTGCATTACTAAGCCTTTTAATTTAAAAATAGTGAAATAAACCGTGATTCTAGCTGATAGCTCTTACGTTCTACACCTTCTTAGGATGCGTATAATATGTCATTTAGGTTTTTGAAACTTTAAATATCATTGTTAGTTTATGGCACTATTTCTCAATCTTATTGAATATGCAACCCCTTTAAAAGTAAAATTTTTTTTTTTTTTTTTGAAACTCTGGTCACCTAAGTTGTTACAGTTTTAATACAGTTTCTGAAAATATCAGCCCATTTCTCCCCTTCTAACACAAATTTTAGTGAAGGAAATTACCAAGATCCAAATAAATAAACCAAATAAAAATAGAATTGATGATAAAAATTATTTGGAATATGGTTTTACTGTCACATACTAACTTTCTCTTCAATGGAGAACATAAAACTAAGAAAAGAAATAGACTTCTATCAGAAAATGATTTGTTATATTTGTGTCTCAAAAATAGAACATTGGTTCAACGAATTATTGAAGAAGAATAAGTAATGTAATGTAATGTAATAATGTAAGAATCAACTTATTATTAAAAAATTAGAAGGCACAGCCTTTTCTCTCATGTATCTTTGATGCAATGTAGATTGTAAAACCAATATTTAACATGTTCACGCAGGGACTGTAATTCATGCTCCTTGCCCATTGGTGGCTGAGCTTAATGATTTTTGCTCTCTCTGGAGGGGATCTATTCAAGGACATTATGCAGTATTGACAATCCGACAATAATAAAATAAACAATAAAATCCTACCTAATACCCAACAGTCGTGGAAAGTTTTGTAATTTACTAAAGTTTCCACATCAGATGCGACAGTCTAGTGCGGTACACCGGTGGTATATGCCAGCGTGAATGTGTTAAAAATTACCTTTTCTCAAAATTTTTTGCATTCTTATTGTAGTATAGAACCTAAATTGCTTTTTATTTACCTGGCTTACGAATGCGACTCCCCCTCAAGTAGCAGCCCAGACATTGAACTCAGTTGGGACCCCCAGGCACATGTGATCAAGCCAAAAAGAGAGGCAAAAGAGAGCTTTCCGGAACCTCCAGAACCTTCTTATACTCTCTGTCTATGCCACCATTATAACAGAAAAATATTAATATTACTATTAAAATATTATTATAATTTACACTCTATAACATATAATTTCATGTTTTGAAGTGTTGTAGGTCAAAACACCTGATAACTCCCTTACTGTAATTTAAAGTGACATGAGCTTATAACGGCTATCTACTACATATCGCTTACAGGCTGAGAGTTTTAATAACTGTTTACTGTTGCTTGTTTCAATTAGTAAATTTTCATCCCTCAATTTTGTGATGTTTTTATCCTCCCTAACTAAATTAGTTAAAAATTTATTTATGAAAAAAGGAGATACTCATTGAAATCCTTCATCTCCTTACTATTAAATAGGCAGGAGTATTTTCCTGTTTTTATCTGGAAAGTTGACCAGCTGCTGGCTGCTTAATCATACGGAGTTCTGTAAGCACAGCTTTAAACTGTGAAGTCTACTATCTAACTGACGACAGTTAGACTTCATTAGGGCATAGTAAAAAACAAAATAACAGCCTACATGAAAGAGTAAGAATAATTGAAAGAGTGATAAATGATAAATTAATGAATAAATAAATAAAAATTGATATAAAATATAAATAAATTAATCTTTAGTTACTGCTAATATTTCTAACTATATATTACTAGAAATGTTACCAACCTTATTATTCTAATTATTTATGCATTTATTATTTGGTAAAGGAAGGGAATTTTTAATGTGATGCACTCTCTGATTTGTTTTCAAATTAATTGTTAATAACATATGAATTATTAATTCCAGTCTCTCTGGTGGAGAACTTTTTGAAAGGATAACTACTGAGGGCTATGTTATGTCTGAAGCAGAAGTTATAAATTACATGAGGCAGATATGTGAAGCTATCAAACAGATGCATGAAAAGAATATCATCCACCTTGGTAAGATAATTATTTTTAATATTTTACTTTAAACTACTCATTTTTCTGCTTATACTCGTATTACAGACCGAAATGGTCCTCGACCCTGTTTCTACATCCCCTCCCATAGGGTTCTGACCCCCAACATATAGATGCCGTCATGTCCTTTTACACTTTCTCTTTCCATCATGCCATAATATTTTTCTTTACCTCTATTAGTAAAATTCTTCCTTCTTAGACCTTCACATTTCTGTACTCATTTATTTATGGCCTGTATGGCCAATATAAATGAATAAATGGTGCAAACTTAATCCTTATTCCAATATCTTTTCTCGGATTAATCTTATAGTCAAAATCAGTATAATTGTTGATTTACCTCTCAAATCTGCATATTAAAATTTTTCTTAAATAAAATTAAAATTTTGTGAAAGTTACTGATGTAAAAGTAGTAAATACTATAATGTTATGTTATTATAATAATGGATGTTTTGTATTTGTTACTATTTTCTGGCAACACTGACTATAAACTTAACTGTGAGGGTAGGTTATGGGCCCATTACAGTTTAGTTAAAAACAAAATATTTGGGCGAGTTAGTTTTGTGGAGTGAATGATTATTGGTTTTTGAAAAGGAATTTTAGGTATGTTCAAGGTATAAAGAAGAAACCACATAGCTCAAATAGTGGAGTAATATGTGGACTCAGATCGGGCAGGAGATCAGGATGATAGGCATTCGACAACAGGATACCTCTTTAAAGTTTTTGAATGGCATGGTCATCTAATAAAAAAATGTGTTAGTCTGTCATCTACTGGGGCTGATTAAATTTAAATTGCCATGAATTCTGCAATGAGTGAGGACTGCATGATTAAAAATCTTCTTCATGACTTAAATATTGAAGGTTTTACTTCTAAAAAATGGAGTGAGGACAATCAAGGTGCTATATTTATACAGAAGAATTCAGATAACAATAGAAGATTAAAACTCAATACAAAGTAACATTTTGTTCAAGAAAAGGTTGCCAATAGTACCATTGTCTTGAACTATGTAACAACCAATGAACAATTAGCTGATGCTCTTACAAAGCCTGTTTCAGGAAATGTGAGAAATAAATTTTGTAACCATATACTCGTAGGTCTGTGCTAAGACACTTAATTCATATTTTAGTTTATGAAAGGTTTGTAATAAATTTAAAATTTTATTGAGGGACAGAGTTAAGTCACAACAAAATTTTGTGAATACTATGATGATGTCTAATTTTTAAATATTATTTTATTATTATTATTATTATGTTATTATAATGATTGATGTTTTTTATTTGTATACTGTCAACACAGACGGTAAACTGAACTATGTGCATAGTTAGTCTCATGTTGTTGTCATAGTGTGCACTCCACTTTTTAAAACCATTTCTTTTGGTTATAATAAAAGTTTTTTTCAGAAAACTTGACCCTTCCATTCTACCAAACAGTATTTCGTGCTTTTTTTTAAGCTAACAGAATATATTTCATTTTAAATATCCTATAAATGCCCTTATCAAACTGAAAAGAATTTCCCTTTTGTTTTCACTGGGTTGATATTTTTTGTTTTTCCAATATTGTTTGTCTTTTATTCCTTTCATCTTATATTCCTCTCTTATCCTCATCTTAGGCTTATGTCACTAAGGGCTCTGGAGAATAGGGAATCCGTTTCTGAATTTTGTTATTGATAATAATAAGTCAACCTTTCAACACTTCTTCAGGCAGAGTAAAGTCGTAGTAACTTATAGCTGATAATTTTTATTGAAACACTAATATATTTGCCTTGGGCCTTAAACTGTGGTCTGTAGAACACTGGGGGGAGTTACATACAAAGTATAGTTAGTTGAAGTTCAAACAAATCAGTGAATTAAAAAATAAAACAAGAATAAATGTGATATATATAATTGATGAATGTGTGGACCAGGATAACCTTTCATTTGATTTCTACATGTTGCAGATATCAGATTCTAGTAGGATGAAAGTTTAATATTTTTTCAATTTAAGCTTAAGTATTGATTTAATTTTTTTATTTTAGATATAAAACCAGAGAATATTATGTGTCAAACAAAACATAGTACAAATGTTAAGCTCATAGACTTTGGGCTTGCTACAAAACTTGATCCAAATGAGGTTGTCAAAATATCTACTGGAACCGCAGAGTTTGCAGCTCCTGAAATAGTAGAGAGGGAACCTGTTGGATTTTACACTGACATGTGGGCAGTTGGTGTTTTAGCTTATGTCTTGTAAGTTTTAAGTATAATATTTAATACCTCAAATAACATTAATTTATGGTATTATCATTTTATTTGTCTGTGATATTTCAGATTGAGTGGTTTGTCACCTTTTGCTGGAGAAAATGATGTTGAAACACTGAAAAATGTTAAAGCTTGTGAATGGGACTTTGATGAAGATGCATTTGCAAATGTTTCGGAAGAAGGAAAAGATTTTATTAGGCGCCTCCTTATTAAAAATAAGGAGTAAGTATTCAAAGTATTATAACTCTTACTTCTTGATCTTTAGTTAGGATCTGCATAGATCCATCCAACTTGGGCTTACAATTTTTTTTTTGGTTTCGGAAATCATTTTAAAAAGATCTTACTGAAAATCAGCTTTATTTCAGAGCCATACAATTTTAAAGATTCAGGATAGTCAGTAGTGGATTGAAAAATTGTATGAGAGACACTTTATTTTTTTTTTTTAATAAAAGAATTTCATCCTTTGGATGCTTGGAACCATTAGTAAAACATTAAGAGTGATTATTCTTGTAGAAGAGATGTAGGTTAGGATAGGGCATCTTATTATACATGTAAAGTATCTTTAAAGGCCATACGGTTTCTAACAATTTAGTGTAAACAGAAGATGAGCCATTGAGAGACTTGCAGAGATAATTTTTTTTAAAAATTAATCAGATGCCTCCTTGTTTGAGCACATTTATTGTTGAAATAGTTGTGTGTCTTCTAAGATATTAGAATGGATACATTTGAACAGTAATTCAAACAAGCTGTTCCATTGTAATGTGCTGTAAGGAATTATTATAAAATTCTCAGCACTTGTTACACATTTTTACTGAGTATTCCTTGTAGTGGATGTGTTTACTGCTCTTTATTCTGGCTTCAATAGCAGTTTATATTTTCAATTCAAATCGAAAATTCGCATACATGTTTAAGAATATTTGCATTTACTAATTAATCATGTTTAATCAACTTAAAAAGACTTTAGGTTTTCAAAATTCTTCATCACAGCATTTGATTGATTGTTTATGTGTGCTAGATTGAGTATAGGCACTCAATTGACGTAGAATATTATGCACAATTATCTGTAATCCAATGAAAAAAAATTCAGTAACGTCCAATGTATAATGTATCACATCATATCGTCGTCACCATGCTAAAGTGACGAATGTGCAACTAACAACCTATGCATATTCGTAGCTTTAGCATGGTGATGATGATATATTATAGTTGCTATAATAACTTTTTGTAAACTATATATATATTAGAACATTAAGAAGAAATATAACTCTCAACTTGAGATCACGTTACTGCTAATATTTTCTACCCACTTTTTATATTACATATTTTTATTTCATTTTCAGAAAACGAATGACTGCCCATGAATGTTTGCTGCATCCTTGGCTCATTGGTGACCATAGTGATAAAACATCAATTATTAACTCTTCTAGATATATAGATATACGTGATCGAATAAGAGCAAAATATGAATTATGGAACACCTACCCTATTGCATTGGGTCGACTTTCTGAGTATAGTGCATTGAGGAAATTATTGATTGATAAATATTGTATTAGAGATACATCATTTGGTATGTTTTTATTTGGTGGTTGCTATTTTAATATGAATGTTTATTGAAGTTTAATTTTAAAATATAATATTTTTAGATCGTCGACAAGCAGCACCGAGATTTGTGATAAAACCTCAAAGCGCTTTTGCCTATGAAGGTCAAAGTGTCAAGTTTTATTGCCGTGTAATAGCAATAGCAGCTCCTACAATTACTTGGTACCATAACAATCAAGAATTAAAGCAAAGCGTTAAATTCATGAAACGCTATGGAAATGATGATTATCATTTTATTATAAATAGAGTAAAATTAGATGACAGAGGAGAGTATATCATTCGTGCTGAAAATCATTATGGATATAGGGAGGAAGTTGTATTTTTGAATGTTCAACGTATGTATATAATATATATATATATATATATATATATATATATATATATATATATATATATATATATATTACAACATTTCTGCAAAATTATATTAAAAAATCGTTTGAATTAAATTATTTTATAATTTATTTCAGCTATACCTAAACAAATTCCTACATACAGACCTGAAGCTCAACAGGTTAGAAGGAGGGAACCACTACCCTATACATTCTGGCAAGAAGAAGTTGAATCTGCTCCTAGTTTCACATTCCTTTTGCGTCCACGTGTTATGCAGTCACGTCAAACATGCAAACTTCTTTGCTGCCTCAGTGGCAAACCATTCCCAACGGTAAATTTTTTTTTTTCAAAAGACAAGTATTTGGAAAGAAAATTAATAGATTTTATAAAATGATATTTGTGATTATAGAACCATTATACATGCTTTTACAATATTATATTTATTTTATATATTTTTATACAAACACCACTTAATCCATTCATACAAAAAAGAAAGAGAATCACATTTCATTTTTAATACATTTGTTTGTCCAATGTCAGTTTTTTTTAATTTATTATAATTTCTTTTACTTAAATCAAAATAGTCAACTTTATTATTTGTTTCGGTTTCCAGTCATATAATATTAATATTTTAATTTTTTAATATTAAGCATTTTACTGAAATAGGGCCACTTTTATAAAGCATATTGGGGTTACAATGAAATAATATTGTATAAATAGAATACAGAATATATATATATATATATATATATATATATATATATATAGAATATAGATTTTTTTTTTTAATTTTGAATTGGGGCACTTTCTACAGTATAATTCAGTATGGTTTACATTTTATTTGATATGCTATTCACCTAAATATTTGAATTAATTCCTGAAGGATATATTTATATCGCACCTATCATAGGATAAAGCTGTTATTGGTATAAAGTTGTATTGTTAGCAACAATATTACAAAGAGGAAGTTGCCTATTTTCTACATAAAGTAGAAGAGTAATTATAGTAGACTCCCCCACCATCCAAGCAATTGTATTTCTTCTTGGTTTGAGGGTATTCAAAAGTGTAGAAAGAGAAATTTATTCACAATATTGCGAACAATTTTTTTGAGTTTTACCTTTATTCTATGATGGGTGTGATATGGTAAAGTCATTCTGTTAATGATGGACATCTATTTATTTTTAAAAAAATTCAAAATAAATGTCCTATATGATTTAGATCCTGAATATTCACTAAATCCTCTGAATATTGATTAATGGGATTTATAGGAAGCAGGAAATAGTTCCTTAAGACTAGAAAGTTTTTTTTTCCTGTATAGAATTCAATATTTATGTATATTTGATTTATGAAATAATATAAATATTGTAAATAAATATGTATTCGTGAAAATACTATTTTGTTATCCTGTATATTGTTAAGATGAATTATAATATTATTATAATTATAATGATATATTGTAATGATTGTTAAATGAAATTTTTAGGTATTTAAAAAATGTTATATTAACTGTTATTTCTTTATATACTATATACATTTTTATAAAAGTTATTTTCATGTTAGGTGCGATGGTTCAAGGGTAATAAAGAACTTTCTCGTTACGAATATACAATGTCACACACTGATGGTGTCATTACTCTAGAAATAATTGATTGTAAACCTGAGGACTCTGGAAAATATAAATGTGTAGCTACAAACAAACATGGAACTGATGAAACTAGTTGTGTTGTTATCGTTGAAGGTAAAATTTTGCTGAATTTGTCTTACATTTTTCTTTAGTTTGTTTTTGCTTAAAGGCATAAAACATTTAAAGTCATTAACGCCTAATGTTTTATTCTTATTTTTCATATACCATAATTTTTCTGTTTGGATACATTTATGGTTACATAAATTAAATTTGTACACTTAGGGATATAAAAAATGTTTTGTGTGTGATATTTTTTGACTGTAAATATTATCATCTGAACATATATTTGTATATAATAGGTTTGCTGTAATGTGTTTGTTTTATTACTTATTTTTAGAATTTCTTATTGAAACCCACATTTTCAAAACTTCTATGTGTTAATTCTAGGGAGTTCATCAACAGCTGAACAAGATGAGTTGGTTCATAACCTAATGCATTCAGGAGGTAATTTTTTAAACTATTTGCCAAAATATTCAGATTTAATAACTACAATTTTTGATAAATTTTGTAATTATTAGTCAATTTTTTTTGATACTTTTATTAACCTCAACTTTTCAAAATTCTGTTCAACATTTCGGCATTACGCCATTTTCAAGATGAACATCTAAAATTTAGAATTTCAATATATTTCAACTTTACGAATTAAATTAAAAACAATTAAGTAATGAAATATGTTTATACCCACCTGTGACCGCAATTTTCAATAGGCTGAGTACCCTTGTCATAAAAATTAAAAATTTTATTACTAGTTAAAAACTATAGTCTTTATTATTCAAGCTTCAAAGTCAAATGGATTATTATACCAATCCCATTATCCCCTCCAACATGTAACTTCACTGTTACTTAAATAAACAATTGGAAAATATTAATTAAAACCACGATTAAAATTTTTAGATATTGCTTCTTACTATTTATTAATTTTCTAAATTCCTAAAAATTCATAATATTTTGTTTTAAATCCAACGTATAACCTATTTTAATACTATGAAAATCAATTATTAATTTTACTTAAAATTTCTGCATAGTATTTGTTCAAATTTTTAGATTCATTTTTAAAATTTAGTGTTATATCAATGTTCTCTGAAATTGACAGAGCCGCAAGCATTTTTCTCCTATACACGCTTGACTCCCTATGCATTACTTCAACTCCATCATAATCAAACCTATGCTTAGTTTTATTTATGTGTTCCACTAGACCTGTTTTTTTGTCATTTTTTTATATATTTTTAACATCATTTTTATGCTGGTACATCCGGTCAGAAATATATTGCTTTGTTTTTTGTTGTTAGATGTTCATCTTGAAAATGGCGTAGTGCCGAAACGTTAAACAAAATTTTGTAAAAGTTGAGGTTAATAAAAGGATCATAAAAACTTGACTAATATCTGCTTAGCCTCAAATCAGTAAAGAATTGTCATTTGTAATTAATGTTTTCATGATAAATAGAAAATTTCAATTAAAGGTTAGAAGAATGATTTACAAAGTATTGTTGCAATCTGTTACAATAAAATGTAACTACGAGGGGTGTCCGTAAAATAAGTTTCCCTATTTTTTTAAAAGTGAAAAAAATGTTTTATTACCATTGTATATTACATCATTAGAAATCTTGAACATTAAACTATTTTTCTACGTAGTCCCCGTTGACATTGATGCACTTCTGCATCCGTGTCACCATTTTTTGATGCCCTGGTCATAGAGGTCCGCCGCCGCGCTGTTGAAGAACTTCATGACCTCCTCTTCCAATTCCTCTCTTGTCCCAAAATTCGTTCCGCCTAGGTGTTTTTTCAGGCTTGGGGACAGATGGTAATCATTTGGGGCCAGATCGGGGCTGTAGGGTGGGTGTTGGATGGATGACGTCCAGCCCGCTTTTCATCGTTCACATCTGTGCGCCCTTCTTTGGACTCTTTGCACCATTTGCGCACCATCTGGACACTCATGCATGTTTCACCATACACTTCCCTAAGTTGGGAATGAATTTCGGTCGCCGAATTGCCTTAAGCACACAAAAAACGGATCTGGCGGGGGAAGCGATTGGGAGCTCCATCTTTCAAGGCTGTCAAGGCCGAAATGATGGTGGCAGCGAGTTGACCGGGGTTGGGATGTGGAGGGGGAAGTCCAAGCGACACGCTGGTGCCGTCTGAGGGACCTGCCGCGACTTGCACGGCCGTGCCACAACAGGGAAACTTATTTTACGGACACCCCTCGTATTTGAATTTGAACCGTTGAAATAAATTTACTAAACAAAATGTGGTATGATTGTTTAGAAAATATAACAATAG
This sequence comes from Aelia acuminata, assembly GCA_911387785.2. Classification (NCBI taxonomy): domain Eukaryota; kingdom Metazoa; phylum Arthropoda; class Insecta; order Hemiptera; family Pentatomidae; genus Aelia; species Aelia acuminata. The sequence continues at coordinate 18,879,916 of OU426980.1, forward strand.
CTGTCATTAAATTGAATATATAATTTCTGTTAGTAATCCATAGAACTATAAAATAAAAAAAATACTACAATTTTCCCCCTCTTATTTACATTTTTTTTTATTTTTGTGGTTTTATGCCACTCGGCGCCAGTGGTCTCACCATTTTCTGGTCACTATTGCTTGGCCGTTGATGAAGGTCTTCCGTCTATGTTCAATTTGAATATAAAGTTATCCAACTTAACCAAATAATATAGTTGATTGAACTGTTCCAAAATTGTTCTAGGCTTCAAGGCAGGCTTGTTGTCCCTGCAATAATAAGCCAATACACATTCTCCCATTCTTAGTTTTCTTACTTATTTGAATGGTACAGACTTAACTTATTTTGTCCTAAGGGCGTACAGATGAGTTTGAATTTGTTGTTTGAGAGGTCAGTTTTCCATGATCAACTTGAATGGACATGCAAAATAATAAGCAGCAAGTGCTTCTCAGTCAAGCTGAAAGTAGTTTTTTTCTACATTTGTGAAAAATCTTGATGTGTAGGCAATCAGTTGTTTCTGATTATCTATAGCACGAGACAAGATTCTTCTGCTATTCTATAAGGACTGGTACACAGGCTAGTTGCACTGGAAGAATGCGCTCACTTGTATACTCTTGCTTCATTGGTATAAAAAAAGATTCTCATTTTGTAGTTCACTAATAAGTTGGCATTCTTTCTCAGTAATTTAAATATTAGGGGGATCGAAAAAATCTTAGGAATTAAATGGGCATAGCATGTTACAGTTCCAATGAAATTTCACAGGTCTTCTATATTTTTTGGTTTGTAACACTCAACAATGCTTTGATCTTGGCTGGTAATTTTGAAATGCTATTGAATTAATCCTCATGTCCAAGGAACTCCATGAGATTCAATCAAATGCAGCAAGGGTGTTCTTGATACATACCTAAATGATCATCCATTATACTCCTTTTTGATTGGTTATTGGAATCTTGCTCGATTGTTTGTTGAAATCAATGTTTAGGTCAGCCTTGAACAATCTAGACTAGAACAGTCTGTTGGGACTGTTATGTTATGTTAACTTTCACTTAGCTCAGTTCCACATATAATATACATACATACATACATACATACATATACAAAAAAAAAAAAAAATATATATATATATATATATATATATATATATATATATATCATCACTGTAATATTGTCTGATTAGACTTAGTAGCATAAAATGAAGTTAAATAAATAAACAATCAACAAATTATGATGTTATCTATGGTTTCAAAATGGTTATTAGCTCTAAATTTATAATTTAGACTAGATATTAAATAAATTGACATTTATTTTAATTGATAGTTTATTCAATGGTTGTCGTCTTTTAGAACGGAAATACATTGAGCAGCCTTTACGTCCATCGCCTGCTGTTATAACAACAAGAACTTTAATTGGTGGTAGTCCAAAACCTTCCCAGTCATTGACTCCACAACCAAACTTGGTAAGTATATGAGTTAAATATAAAGCAATTTTGTAATTGATTATTAAATAAAAATCATTATATTTATATCTTGTAAAGTGAAAGACATTATTATATCTATAAAATCTAAGGGGTTGACTATGTTTCCATTGTACTGTTTTATATATATATATATATATATATATATATATATATAAACCTTTAAAACCATAAAGAACAATTTATAATGTTTTTCTTCCTTGTTTTGTTTAAATATATTGCTTAGTCAGGAAAATGTACACTTTTCATCTGCCTCTGTTCTAATTCTGTACATGATTTTTTGATGGAATTTTTTTTTTTTTTTTTTTTTTTTTTTTTTTTTTTTTTTTAACTACAGCATATTTATTTGTGTATTAATGAATCTAACATTATTTTTTATTGTTAAAAATTACAATGAATTACCCTGTGTAATTCATTTGTTGTATTCATTTCATTGTTGTAACTGATCAAACACCTTTTTGATCAGTTTAGATTATACTATTTGCAAATTAGTATTATTTATAGGTATAAATGTGTATGTGGGTATTTTTAAAGATATATATAATTTATTTATTTATTATTTTTTAATAGATTTATATTGATTGAAATTTTTTAGTTCTAGGAATATTATATTTATACTTTCTACTATTCTTCTTTTTGCCAAAATCCAATTTAATGGATCGGCACAGACTGCAGTCTTCAAGGATTACACCATATGCCTTCCATATATTCAAAAACTTGAGTACTGGTTTATTTTTTGTCTTTAATTTTAAAATCATTTAGGGAAAGATCAATAATTCCAAATTTTACTATGTGGTAATTTTTTCAATTACATTTCTTACAAAATCTTAGTGAACAAAATGTTATTAGGGATTATCAAATACCAGTGCCCAAACTAATTCTGGAAATAACAGTCGAGATATTAAAAAATATGGCAAGCCTTTAGATACAAGTAGTCCATCAAGATCAAGAAGTGCAACCAAAGAATTAATATGTAAGTAAAAATTGCTTATAAGTTTTTAATATTGCATTTAACTAAATTCATTCAGGTTTTATTAACCACTATATTCATTTTGTGCATAATGCTTTGTTTAATTTAATTTATTTTATATTTTCACTTATACTGATTGGCTCTTGAAATAAAGTCCGTGGTGGCTCTTTAGGTGGCCTCCTTCATGATCTTTCCCCCAGTTTTCTCTGTCCTACACCTTTCTCTCTAATTCACTACTTTCATTCTTTCTAGATCTCTCTCCTCATCACTTCTCTTAAATTTCCTCAGTCCTCCTCTTTTTTTCACTTATAAAAAAATATATTCTACTCTTTTGAATAATATGTCTATAGTTAGGTCTCTGGGTGAAATGTGTGACCGTTCCAAATAAAATCGGGAGTGAAACAAGGAAAGAATCTCTTTTGTATATTTTTTAATTAATTTTGGTTAAGCTCACGAAAATCTTAGAGGAGATAATGACTCGAGTGAGTAGTAGAAATAAAGAATCAGAATGCCAAGATTAAATGTCTAGTCTTTGCTTGTGATCTAGTTATACTTAAAGATGTTAAAGATGCTACCGAACAAATAAGCCAGTTTAAAGAAGCAAAAAACATAGACCTTAAGACCTTCTTTTTGAAAATGGAGATGGCAAGCAGGGGCTTATCCAAGGGGTGTCACATGACAGCCAAGAGGTGTCACACAGGGGTCATGAGCCCCTCTCAAATATTTTGACTATTTATATTCTTTTGTATTTTTACAGAAATACCTAATGCACTTGAATAGATAATAAACCCTAAATGTAATACTTTTGGTTGTTTAGATTGCAGTCATACCTGATTCAAGGAAATAATCTCATAAAAAAATTGAAAATAAAAGTTCTGCCATGATGAGTGGGATTAGACTGGGGTGGGGGGGTCATGACCCACCACAAATTCACTGCTGAATCTGCCCCTGATGCCATGTAAACATTAATTACTCCAGAAAGACAATATAGCAAATTTGCGATAATGGACCATTGCAAATATCCTTAAGAAGTAATTAGTCCAAATGGAATTGGTGAATGATCGATCGAGACTATACCGTCCATATAAAGGATACAGATGACAACATAATTGTTGAATTGCATGAATGGCATCTAGTATGTATAGCCGCAAAATAGTTATAATGATTGATGCAGCAAAGCTTTAGGTTAGCTACTAATGAATTAGAAATCATTTATTAGCATTAAAATAATGAGTAAAATTCTGTATGGTAAACCAAGATAAAGTTTGGAGGATTGAATTAAGTCAGACCTATCTAAATTTAGTTTTTTGAAAAATGATATTAGGTTTTCCCTTAACCTTGATTACCTATTACTTATTAGATATGGTTTGAGTAAATTTATTTATGTTTTAAAACTTCTAATTCAATTTTTCAGTACCACCAGATGAAACTATGTCGCCTCCCAAGTTTTCACAAGGACTATCCAACAAATCTGTTAATGATGGTGAACAATTAGTTTTCTCATGCAAAGTGCTGGGGGATCCAGAACCTCAAATTACTTGGAGCAAAAATAACAAGGTTAGTAAATGTGAATTGGATAAATTATACTATTCTTTTTCTGAATCCTAATTTATTTTTTTTTTTTTTATAGACTAATATAATCATTTACTATATTAGTCAGTCTACTCCACCTGTGTCTATTATAGGCTATTGGTTTTCAATTGGGTAGTTGTAGATCTGTGTTTTCTATCAATCTGTCCCTTAGTTCCCATTTGATTTCATACCAAGTATTGATTTAATCGGATGCATGTCTTGCCTAAATTTGATAGATACAACTAAATATTATATTTATAGATTTAGAGTTCTTCAATATTTATTGTAATTTTCAATGACCAGACAAATATTTTAAACTGATTGATGAACATATTTTCACAAGAAGTTGGCGAAGATTTGAAAGTGCCATATTAGAAAGTTTTTCCTCTAACTGTACCTACCTTACAAGGGGAGGACCCGGTCAGTCAATCACAGATATTGATGGGTGTTTTGGAAACAAATAGAAACAAACAGAAATGTTTTGGAGTTTCCTGGTAAATAAATATCGGGCATTTTTTTCCGTTCGTGCCAATGGAGCCAGAAGCCGAGAGAAAAAAAAAATAATCTACTTTATTCTATACCTCTAGTTTCACTTCATGCAATAATTCCTAAAAAAATGACAATCCTTATAGGCTAAAAACCTAACAACGTGCTATAAAATTTACCAACAAAAAGTAAAAGAATGCCAAAGAGTCATCATTCCCTCTTCCCCCATTCCCTCTTCTGTCTATTGTATAATTCAATTGACACCATCACAAATACCAATCTAAAATTTAAGAAACAACAATTAGGGGATAATGCCACTAATAAATATTAATTAACCAAACTCAATATTTGGTTATAATGTTCTTTATAGCAATAGAATTCACCAACAACTTATCCCAACACATCATTGGTTAAATAACTGGTGTGCAAGATGTTGGGGGTTAAATAATAGGAGTGGTCCAGCAGATCAACTAAAAAAAAATAATTGAAATTTCAATATTGTTGTTACTCCATTCTCCAGCAAAGAATGAAGCCCTACCTTCTAATTTTTAAAAATAAAAAATATAGATATAAGATAAAAAAATAAAAAATAAATTTTTATTCAACAAATTCAGTTGTTCATTTTTTTAATCTAAAAAAGTTATAAAACAATAACTAGCAATCTGGTGTTTTTCTATTGTCAGTTTTGCAGTCTAAATGTGCAAAATAGCTTGCACATAATGGTTTGTTTAACTTTCGTTCTTTTTTTTCTTTTTTCTGAAGGTTACAAGATAATATTGACTGGATATGATTTAGCTACCTTACCTCATTCCTGCTAGGTGGGTATCCTCAGTATATTTTACTTTGATGCAGTCAAATCACCATCTTTTTCCTTTCTGTTTACTTATTTCTTGATTTATATCCTATCTTTTCTTTTCTGAAATAAACGTAGAATTAGTATTATTTCTATTTAAATTTTCTACCAAAACGGAGAAGTATCCGATCATAACATGTTCCTGTTAAGAGGAAGGTAGTTTGAGTAGCTGAGAGTTGGAGAGAAAAGCTTAGAATTACTATGTGTCAATGTTTCCCTGATGCTTTAAATATATATATATATATATATATATATATATATATATATATATATATATATATATATATATATATATAAAACAGCTATTTTATTCTTTTTAGCCTATAACTTCATCAGATGTTATTGACTTGAAGTACAGAAACGGAGAAGCAACCCTAACAATAAATGAAGTTTTTCCTGAAGACGAAGGAATATATATTTGCTGTGCTACGAACTCCCTTGGAAGTGCTAAGACTGAAGCTAAATTAAAAGTTAATTGTAAGCTTGCCTTATTTTATTCTTTAATTTTGTTTTATGATTTTTTCCATCTATTAAAAATAAATTACACTATTTTGTTTTAGTAATACAAGATAAAAGCCGAGATACAAAATTACAAGGGAAAAATTTTGCTCCTCGTATTGTAAGCCATGTAGAATCTGCTGTAGTTAATGATGGAGATCCAGTCACTTTATCTTGTCGTATTATTGGTATGTACAGTAATTTATTTTGTCTGAAAAATAATTAAATTTAATTTTGCATGGTAATTTTGTATTTAAATAAAATTTAAAATCATGTTAATGATTATTAATTTACTTATATTTGTAACACCACTTAAAGTTATTCAAACAAATATTCCTAACTATACAACCCAATTTTGTTTTGATCTTAGGTTCTAACAAGTTTGATGTCGTATGGCTTCATAATAATAAAGAAATAAAGCCGAGTAAAGATTTTGAATATTCTAATGTTGCAAATATTTATCAACTGAAAATTGCTGAAATATTCCCTGAAGATGCTGGCATTTATACCTGTGAAGCTTTTAATGACAGTGGAGAATCCTTTAGTAGCTGTACTCTCTATGTAATAGGTATGAATAAAACTGAATACATTGATAAATGGGAATAAGTATGATAATTATTTCATTAACTTTATATATAGAGGCATATCCCCTTTATTATTCCGGTCAGTGCCTTTATTTTTATCATATATATAATAGTAAATGTTCTCAATGCATTTTAATAGGTATAGATTTTTATATAACAATACAAGCGTATCCATGTTTCAAATATTATTATTTTTTTTTTTTTTATCTGTTGGCTTTACAGGCCTTGTAAATCTTTTGCCCACCTTCTCCACCACTGCTTATCCTGGGCCACTTTTTCCATTTATATTTAGTGGCATGCAGCTCTGTAGTATCTTCATTAAATTTATCTATACATTTGATTTTTGACCTCCAAAGTGGACCATTGCCAACTATTGAGGCATACAGGTGGCAAAGAGGTTTATTGATAAATAACTATAGCTACATGCCCCAACCATTTTAATCCCCTTGTTTTCATATCATGAGATATTGATTCACCAGTTTCTGTAAGCTTCTTTCCATGGGAAATGAAAAATAAGTGATCAAGAGCTTCTAACGTAATTATTAAAAGTTCTTGAAATTAATTTAAAATGTGTTCTAAAACATTAGATGAAAAATAAGTGAGTATATAATAAGCTTATTTTGTGAAATTGTTTGTCATTTAAAAATAAACCTTAAATCTTGATAAAATTAATTGTAAGTTCCTTACATGGGATCTGGAACTGCCATTGAGGAAGCATTAATTTGTGATGTGATATTTTATTTTCACATTAAGGTTATAGACCAAAAATAACCATCATCAGTTAACTATTCACTATAATTTATCATCATCATTTAACCGTTCACTGCTTTATCTTGCAAGACCAGGGTAACTCCTATATCACTCTTTCCTCTTGACATTATAAATTAAATTTATTTTAACCCATTAATTTTATCACAGTATCATTAAATTAAATAACTTCTTTTCATTTGTTTAAATAAACATAATTATTGTTGTTTCAGGCTTCCATGGTCTGAATCCATTACCCGCATGTCTTCTTCCAGGTTTGACCATGTCACAGGTTTTCCATTCTTTTATTAGCCCTGAAGAAGCCCACAGCAAGATGGGTGAAAGCTTGGCTGTTGGAAAACCTGTGACATGGTCAAACCTGGAAGAAGACATGCGGGTAACATAATTATTATTTTTAATTCTTCCCAGGTGTATTTTTATTCAAATGGATGATAGAAAAATATATCAAATTATATTTTCTGTTGAATAAATTTGTTTTAATGCTAATGTAATTATTTCAGTGCCAAAGGAAGAATGCCACATTGGTTTTAAAACATTCCCTAAATCTGCTACAGTTACTGAAGGAGAGAGCATTGAATTCAGATGTTCTGTTGACCCATCTTTCACAAATGGTAAGTTTTTTTTTTTAAATTTAAAATTTATATAGTCAGATTAAATCTAAATTTCCTTATCATTATTAAAAAAACACCCTTAAATTTGAATCCATGAAAATTTATAAGAGAAGCTGATAATAAGAGTGTTCTTGTTTTTGGACTAATAATTGTGTTTAGGATATTTTCAAGTACTTTCACACAGAGTATGTTTGTTCAAAAATTATAAATAAAAATTCAAAATTGAAAGCTTTTAGAAGTTCATGCTTGGATGCCTTGGAAGAATAATTTAGGCTGTTATTCAGAAGAATTTGTAGAGATTTGAGTGTGTTGTCTGAAAAATATAAGGTTGTTTATGCAGGAGTTGCACAATAAGTTACTTAAGTTTCATTTCGTAGACATGCCATCAGGGCTCACCTTAATTTGGCTTCAATTGGAAAAAAAGAACAATCAGCCCATTTTAAAAAAGTTACCAGTGCCAGGTTGGAAATAATATTTAATAGCTATTTTAATTGCAATCATTGGCTTGGGAATATGTGAACATAGGAAACTTGTGCCCTGAGGATTTAGAGGTCCTTTGATTCTTCAGTTTAAATATTTTTCTTTCCTAGAATTATTTTTGAGAATTCAAAAAGTAGTAGGAAATAAAATTATTATCCTTTTGTAACAAATACTGGTAACGTAGTTGAGATTTATAAAAAGAAAAAAAGGTCTACATTATTCATTTCTGGTGCGCAAAAATAGTAAAAACTGTCGTAAAACAAATTAAAACTTTAATTAAGTAGAGGATGGATGAATAAAAAAATGAATGAAGATGGAGTGAGTTACTAACCCAGACTGGCCACAGAGTATTTGATGCCTCTTGGCCACAGGTAGTATTTTCTAAAACTAATATTCTTTTACTTACTAGCTATAAGAGGAATGTACTGTCAAATAAAAGATTAAATATTGAAATCATGAATTAAACAAAAATCAATATTTATAACATTTAATTGTAATATTTTATCTGATTAAATAATTTTATCTGAAGAGAAAGGTTGGTCTTGGCATCTCTGTTGCGTGATCTAATCATCTGAGCTACCAGCAACAAATCCCATCCATGTCCAACCTTCTATATGCCTGGTGGGTCTAAATGGTTCTTCTTCCTCCCTGAAATTCACTTATCATGATCACTTATTATATCATGGTCTATACTTTAATGTTCCTTGTCATTGCCTTCCAAACTTCAGTGCGGTGATGCAAATAATAAATAACCAAGTTTGGTTCATATTTTTTCATTTTTCATACAGGAATGCCAATTTACTCATGAAATACTTTGAACCATCAGAAAGTTATTTGATTTTATATGTTGGGCTGTATATTTTTCTCAAAACTATCCTCTCCAATATTTGGTGTGTACATATATTTTTCTTAGTAGATATGTTTTTATAGGTGTTAAGCACCAATTTTTCGCTGCTATAGCTATAGGTTGAAGTATCATCAAATTTTTAATATGCCCAATTGTTGTTTATATGTTCCATTATAATTATAAATAGATTTTCAAATAAAGTTATAGCTGTATGGATATATTCATTGTCCAACTGTCCTGCTATAAGAAATTCTTAAATGAATTATTTTATGAAACTTTTTTCATAAAATTTTTCTCACTTAACATAATATTATCAACTTTGTTAACAATATCTTGGCCAAGAAAAATAAATTTATTTTCAGATTTATATACCATAACTTCTAATTTTTTATCAAATTTATCCTTAACATTCACCAAATAATTGTTACCAGAAGAAACCATAAAAAAAAAATAAAAAAAAGAAAAAGAAATCGACCCAAATTTAAATAAATATAGATGATTGAAATACAAAGAGGGATCTGATTTTATTTTAAAAACCCTCATCCAAAAATATTGAATGGATATGGTCATTACATGCACTGGGCCCATAACTCATGTAAGGGTTATTAATATAATGAAGGTATTAGCATTAATAATAATTGAATGTTACATACAACAACTCAACATTAGACTGTAACAAAAATAATTGATGGTGGGCTCAAACAGGAATGATATAAAACGCTGCTGCCAATGCATTCTATGTATTAAAAACTAAAGGAATTGCATCAATACCATTTTTGGTAATTTTTTTTATTAAAATGTAATTTATTTATTTTTTTTTACAAAGGTTTTTGCTATTTACCAGCAACAAAGATAAATAGAGTGTAGCACCTTTTATTTTATTTTACTTAACATCAGTGTCGATAATTTGCCACATGATCAATACAAAATTTTGGAGGCAAGAAAGGGAGATGTCAAACAAGACGAAAATTATCATATTCAAATTCGTCTATACCCAATCCTTACCTATGGGTGAATCATGGGCGTTAAAAAAAAAAATGGAGAGGAATTTCTAAGATATTAAGCTATTTATTATGTATTTTCCTAATTTTTATAATTCATCCACAAAGAATAATCGATGTTAGATTATTTAATTATCCCTTATGAAATAATGATGAAATAACTATGATCAAACACAGTTAGCTGGCATCGCGAGGTTGAACTCATTTACACATTGTAGTCAGACAGGTAAAATTACATTTTTTGCAAACTGTGTAGAAACGTTTTTTTGCAAATTACTATGTGATCCACCCTCTATACACAGTTTGCAAAGGTAATAATAAAAGGTAATTTCAAGGCATTTCTCTTCTTTTATAAATTAATCTTATAACCTGTATCAATTATTCTTATATAACTTCATAAAATAATATGTGGTGGAACCAACATTAATCATAATATAAAATACAAGATTTGTATAACCCTTTCAATTTTTTTATGATAATAAACATGGTTTGAATAATTTTTACTTTTCAGCTAATTTGATTGTAAATATTTTATTCTTAGATAAACTTTTTAATTTCCCCCCAGGTTTATATATATATATATATATATAATGCGTGTGTGTTTATATTGCTGTTTAATCTCAGCATTTATTACCAATAAAGATTAAAAATTATTTTATTTTCAGTAATGTGGAAGAAGGGAAGTCTAGATCTTAATGAAGAACCTTCAAAATACCAGTTTATTCAGAATAAAAATGAATATGTATTTAAAATTACAAGTTGTAGTTTAGCTGATATTGGACAATATACGGTGATAGCTAGGAGTGGTCCTCTAGAATCTAAATGTGCTTTTTCACTTAATGTTTTTCTTCCTACAGAACTGTAAATTTTTTGTAAATCTTGTGTTATTATTTATGTAATTATTTTATATATTTTCAATTTATCCTTATGACTTCAGGCCTACTTGTGAGTTTTAAATAACCATGTATATTATTACCATACGAAAGAGACTATCTTTATTAAATAAATATATATATATATTTTTGTATTTGTTTTTACTACACTTCTTTATTTAATCTATGAATAGTTTGCTATATAGATTTTTAGAGTCTTAGTTAATTGTTAGAATTTATACATTTTTATGTAGATAAATGAAAATGAAGATTGTTGGTGACCTCATCGAATGTATACTTATCTTAGAGTATATATATATAATTTATAAATATATTAAAGTTCGCATACCTAGTTAAATATGTTCCTACTATTCCAACACATTTTTGTGTGCCTTAGAAATTAAGGATATCAGGTGTATATTATATCTGAATTATTGTAATTAATTTTGTAAATATATATATATTAAAATTTATATACTATATATACATATAAATTTATATACAAATTTATATACTAGAAATACATATAATATGTATGCATTGAAATGCATGTGTACTTTTGAAATTATTGAAGAAAATGATTATCAGTGTGGCTTTAATATGTTGTGAAAATACTTATTATTGCTCCCTCTGTATATATTGATGCAAAATTTTGTATTATTTAATATAAGTAAACGTCCTTGATGTAATATATTTGATTAAAAGAAATTATATTGATTATAAATAAATATATATATATCTTCCGTTTTTTTTATAAAAAGCAAAATCATTTAACCCTAAATTTGAAAAATTATGAACACTACTACCTACAGAACATAATGTCTCTGTATCATAATAAAAATTTTTTTATAGTTAAAATTTTTAAAAATAATTTTTTGTATAATAGACACCAGGTTAATGATGGGTAAGAAGTAATTTCATAGTTTGAATCTCCTTTCCAGAAACTAAAAGTCAGAATATGCAAAATCAGTCTTATTCAATTATTTATTGTCTTTACATTAAGAAATGCACATCGTTAGATTTTTGAAAATAAGTATTTTGGATTTAACTTACTAATAAGACCTATAATCTATAAGATTTAGGAAGAAATTTGAGGGGGGGGGTCACGAACCCTCTTTCTCATAATCATGTGGCTCACAGCACCATTTTTTAGGTGATTATTACCTTAAATTAAGAAGGCTGCGATCTAAACAGCCAAAAGTGTTATGTTTAGGGCATATTAACTACCTGATTGCATAAAGGTCTGGCCACACATGTCCGCACCGGATCCGCACCGTAGCAATAATACAGGTTATGTTCAGAATATTTTTAATTTAACTTACATATTACCTTTAGTTATGCCTAAAGTTCAAGCCACATGTCAGACACAGGCCACTTTAGGCATAACTAAAGGTAATATGTAAGTTTAATTAAAAATATTCTGAACATAACCTGTATTATTGCTACGGTGCGGATCCGGTGTGGACATGTGTGGCCAGACCCTTATTCGTTTAAAAATACCAAAAAATTGAAAAGCCAAAATATTTGAGGGGGGTCATGACACCTATGATCCCTCTCTTGGGGGCCCATGTCTATAAGAAAATTTGGATTTAAGGAAGCTTCTGCTTTATTTAAATTAATATAAAGAAGGAAAAAACAGGTATAAAAAAAAACAAGAAATGTTTAAACAAAAAAATCACATTCAATATTTTTCTCGGGAATGGGATACAAAAGACAAATGAATGATTGGCATTCGTCCTAAGTGATATTTTAATATAAATATCGGATCAAGAAAATAAAAAAATATTGAAGACTTGGGTTAAATTTTCTATAGTTTGCGTCTATAGTTTGAGAACCTTGCTAAAAATTTGATGCCTCCACAGATATCTTTTTTGTATCCTTACATCATCCATGATTTAAACTGCGCAAAGAGGGATCTCATGTTAAAAACTTGCATTTATAACAGATTTTTATTTATTTTTTGCAAAACTTGAGAAAGGTATTCTTGACAGATGGAGACAGTACTACGTGGTAATGTTTAAGAACCCAGAAAAACTGTTAAATGAAAATTGAATGGACAGCCACAGGCTATAATGTTACTACACAAGAAAAACAACAAGCAGTCGATGTTGCCCTCCAGGAATTAACCCGCCTTAGTTTCCCTGGGGCTGTGGTGCCTCAGAAGAGGTCTGCTTGCAGGCCCTCCGGACATGACCGAGCTCCCCACCATGGGCGTCACCAGCACCAAATTATTGGGGGGGACGGCTCAATATTTTCCTAGATATGGTAGGTAGAAATTCGAGGGGCTAAAAGTTGAAATAATAACTCCTAAAAACAACTGTTGGGACATTTAATTCATCCTCCAACGCTGTATTATAAAGGTATTTATAGTCTCTTAAAACTTTTCAATGTATGCCTCAGTTATACATTAAAAAAGGGAGTTGTTAAGGCTTAATGTTGTGTGATGTGGGCCAAAATTTCTTGACTGAATTTGATCCAAGTTTTTATTCTCATCCTGATCCCACTAATTTCATTGCTTTCCATCAACTTCTATAAGCTTCATCGAATTGATGGAAAGTAGGATCAATCTGCTTGGTTTAAAAAAAGAAATGGAGAGCAATAAAACAAAACAATTCAAGCTGAAATAAGAAGTAAATAATTCATCAAATATACAATACGCCTGACTATGCTTTTAACAATAGAGTGTGCTGAAATTAACTAATATTTTATATTTATATTTTATGGATTAAACTCGGATAAATTCATAAAATCGCATTTTTATTTAATTTTTTACCTTGGGTCCTCTCCTGCTAAAATATTGGGGTGAAAGTCCTCTCCTGTCAAAATATTGGGTTATTTTATTTACCTTTACAGGTTATTTCATTAATTACAGTTATTTCATAACCTTTATTTTCAAACCTAAACAATAAAAGTTTTTAACAGCTATAATAAACTATTTGCTTAAATCAATTTTAATAAAAAAAGTTATATGTTCAAGTTTCAATGAGTATGAAACGACTGATGTTTTTAGTTTCAAATGGGTCATTTTTCATCCAATATTCATGCAATATTCATATTAGATGCACAAACCTTCGTATGGAATGAGACACCGTTTTTTTTGCTATGGCCTCCCGGACTATTACCATTTGGGAAAGTTAAAAAACTAATAGAGAAATATAAAGACCAACTCGGAACAGTCAGTAAAACAGCTGTAGCAAAATTCATCTCCAGAAAGGGTCATCACCCATAGCTTATATGGCCAGGAGGGTTTCTGTTTGCTCTAAGAAAGCCTCTAGAAAACAAATTATTTCGATTAGAAAAGGTAGGGATTATTAAAAAGATAAATTATTACTAGATATTTATTTGAATTAGTACAATAATCCATTAGATTTTTTAATTTTTATTGCTGAATACCAAAGTAATTACTTAAGATGAGCACTTTATAAATTGTCTGACTCTTTAATATCAATTAGAGCAGCTTGGTTAGATGACCTTGTCAAGGATTTGGTCAGAGCCATCAGGAAAGAACTCATTAAAAAAAAAAAAAAAAAATTATGTCTTATTTTTTAATTTATTTTATTCAATTTATTTTTCAATGTTATTTTTTTTTTAAGTTACAAAGAAAATGCATTTCTACTGAAGTAGGTATTTTTATCATGCTTCAAATCAAACTTTACATTGATGCATCTAATCAAACATTAATGATTTATAATTTTTATAACCAACCACCTTTTGGTTGTCTTTTAACTGTTTTAATACAACCTTTGAGATGTACTGGTGTTGACACTTCTGGTGGACTTGGTGGTAAAAGAGCTTCTTGACTTGAATAATAACTTGAAGAAACTAAAGAAGGTGTTTCTTTTTTAAAACTTTTACATGCATCTTGGACTTTAGCTTCCTCAGTGATTTTATCTGTGTTATCATTATTCAATGTTTGAGTATTTTCAAAGGATGGAATGGATGTAATTTGTTGATTTAAAGACGATTCAACTGGTAATGGTAAACATGATGGAGGACTTACGGATACAACTGGTATAACTGGTTTTTTCATATTAATATTATCATTTGATTTGGAAGTTATAAGGCAACTTTGATCCTTATGTTCAGTTATGCCACTTTCTATGGAAGATGTAAGAGTTTGTTGATCATTCTGTTCAGTTTTGTCTCTAAGTGTAGCAGTATTTAAGGAAGTTGCTATATTAATTTTAAGAGATGATTTATCTTCACTTTTCGGGGTGGCTGATGATTTTGCTTCATTGGAATGACTTTTCATACTGGTACCTTGGAAACTTTCTTTTCTTATTCCTTTTCCCTCTAAGCCAATGCTTGGGCTTCTTCCATGAGATGGGACTGGACTTGTTTTCACTAATTTTTCGTGTACATCTAAGAGTTTACCTGAAAATTTAGAAATATATATATATAAGTTCTCAGATCACATTTTTTCTTATTGACTTTCTTATTAATTTACATAAGTCATTTATGTATACATATATATATTTTAATAACAAAAAAATTTACAATTTAAAGGCCTTTTCGATAACATTTAAAGAAGTAACGAAGAGAATGACAACGGAGTGGATGGCCACCACAATGAAATATAATTGATAGTTCAATTCAATTGTCTTTAAGTATAGGCGAACAAAACAAGCACCTTCCCTAATCCGGTGAGAATGAGACCTCATTGGCGAACTAAACTTTCATATCAGTGAACACTTTACTGGTGAACAAAACAACTAGAAGATATGCTCTGGGTTTATCCGAAGAAAGTGAAAGAGTACTCACAGATTTGGCTAGCAATCAAACTCTCGAGATTAGCAAGCATGCAACTCCAGATCTGGTTGAGGTGCAGTGGATTCAGTTTTAGCTCCAATGGTAGACAGAAGCGAGGATGCGTTCAGCTCCAGCCTCGAGAGCAGAATGAATCTGGGTGGGGATGACGCACATGGCGGTTGATATCCGACAGCTGTTTCCAGTGCCTACTCAAGTACAAGGCTATCTTGAATCATCATAGGCTAGATAGATCTACTAACATTATTGAAGGCAGAGCCCTGGATAGGCGCGAATTCCAGCTTGATTTAAATTTGTTACTTATGTGTGTTGAGACCAAACAAATACGATTAAAGAAAAATGATCAATTTGAAATTGATCACTGATTGTCTGTCCAGTGTTTTGTAATTTAATCTTTTGAATGAAATATTTTATCTAAAAGCAGTGGTATATAAAGTAAAGGTAGAGATTCGCCATTACATCACTGAATCGAATGGAACATGGTTATTATCACAGATTATAACTGCAGTATTGGGGGCGGGGGGGCTCGAGCTGTAACTTTTCAGTTCCCCCTTTCATTCCCCCATAAAGGGTATAGGGTCCCTTATTTCGGCGGAGCTGATCTCGAATCTTACACAACTAATACCAAGTTAAAACTGAAGATTCACATATGTACTAATTTTGTTATAATCATGCTTAATTTTGGTCTATTTTTCCTTTTATATTATATTTTAAGTCATTTTGTTATTAAGACTACCCCACAACTCCCTGAATGAAGCCAGGCACCTAAGCTAGTTTCTAATTAATCATCACTTTGAATTGCATTTGAATATTTAACATTTAAAATGATTTCTACAACTGAAGTTACTGAAGTTATACTCCCACTCTGTCTACACTTCAATAGGCAAATAGATTTATACATATAGTAAACCTATAGTGAAACATTTGTGCCTTCAAGAAATTTTTATTTTGACTTCCTATTAGTAGTAAGATTCGAGATCTGCAGAGTCCGCCCAAAATAAGGAGGCTCTATCTACTCTTTAGGGAGGTTGAAATGGGCGAAAGGTCTTCAAAAAAATTAAATTTGTAGAAAGCAGGTCAAATGATGCTTTGTTTTTGATATTTCCTAGGCTTCTGGATCCAATGGGACCATTTCTGTGACGATACATTCAACAGATCAAAAGTTTTATCAGATTTAGTTGAAAATCATAGGTAGCAGGTATATATATATAAGTTCTCAGATCACATTTTTTCTTATTGACTTTCTTATTAATTTACATAAGTCATTTATGTATATATATATATATTTTAATAACAAAAAAATTTACAATTTAAAGGCCTTTTCGATAACATTTAAAGAAGTAACGAAGAGAATGACAACGGAGTGGATGGCCACCACAATGAAATATAATTGATAGTTCAATTCAATTGTCTTTAAGTATAGGCGAACAAAACAAGCACCTTCCCTAATCCGGTGAGAATGAGACCTCATTGGCGAACTAAACTTTCATATCAGTGAACACTTTACTGGTGAACAAAACAACTAGAAGATATGCTCTATTTATAGAGCATATTTATATATTATAACTTATATATATATATATATAAGTTCTCTGATCACATTTTTTCTTATTGACTTTCTTATTAATTTACATAAGTCATTTTATTTTCTTTATTCAAGGTATAGATATATAAGTATTGTTCTTTTCTTATTTTTTTTCTCTTTGTTTTCTTAACCATTCAACTAAATCATTTCAATGTTCTGTTTCTTTTTTATTCTATAATAAATGTGTGTTTTATGTATGTTTATGTGTATGTTTATCAGCAATCGTTTGTTTAATTTCACCCGATTCTGACCTTCATCATTCCTTTTATTATTAAAACAGTATTTATTCATTCAATGATTTATAGATAGGCATATCTTAAGTTTTTTTTTTTTCACAAATGTACACCCGCCCAGAAATTGTAATATTTCTTAACTTTCTTGTAGCTTTTGTGATTATTTTATTAAATATTACTCGTATTTAGTTAAAGATTTATGAAATAATACTACGTACATATTAGACCCACATTTAACATGAAAATATGCACTACACTTATTTCTGATTATATTTATACTTAAATAATAATTTTTTCAGCATGTGCATCATTTAGCTGCTACCTATGATTTTCAACTAAATCTGATAAAACTTTTGATCTGTTGAATGTATCGTCACAGAAATGGTCCCATTGGATCCAGAAGCCTAGGAAATATCAAAAACAAAGCATCATTTGACCTGCTTTCTACAAATTTAATTTTTTTGAAGACCTTTCGCCCATTTCAACCTCCCTAAAGAGTAGATAGAGCCTCCTTATTTTGGGCGGACTCTGCAGATCTCGAATCTTACTACTAATAGGAAGTCAAAATAAAAATTTCTTGAAGGCACAAATGTTTCACTATAGGTTTACTATATGTATAAATCTATTTGCCTATTGAAGTGTAGACAGAGTGGGAGTACTAAAATACTACATAATGAAATTCCTATGCTTATAATATATATGTTTATTTTCCCTGGACTATAAGAGGTATTTAATCTTATTGAAAACATATTCTAACTATTTGGAATACTTTTTCATAAATATCTTTTTCCATTTCAATATGCGGGGTATATTTGTACAAATTATTCGATCTTCGTTTGGATAAGGTATAATATAAGCCGTTCAAGCTACAGAATGACCAACTCCAATTTCCAAATTTTCCAGGAAATCATTTTAAACAATATTAATCTTTGGGAAATTTATACCTTTTCCTTTTGTATTTATATTTTAGTAAATTTTAATAATTTATATAATTTAGTATTAATAATATAATTTAGTTTTAATATTATTTTCATTCTATTAAAGTATCAAAAGTTACGATTTTTACAAAGAGAAATATTGTTAAAAGTGCTTTCCAGAATGTTAAAATTGGAGTTGGTTATTCTGTCAACTGGACGGCTGTACTGTATGTAGAAAAAATTATTAATTGACATTTAATTTTTATATATGCACTTAAAAATAGTCAAAGTTCCCAATATGTCAATAAGATAGAATGAAGGAGGAAAATGGCCTATAAAATAAGTTATAACTGAATTTCCCCAAAAATTCTAAAGCTAAAAATGCGACAAATCCTGATCTGTAAAAATAAAAATGGGAAGTTTAATCCATTTGTAAATATAATACTTACTAGTATTACATTTCTTGTAATTATGTTTACAACTGTTAAACATATTGCTTTTAATGTTTGTAGGTTACCTAATACTACATTTCAGTTTCTATAAAACCTTTAATCATAAAATTGTTCCATGTTAACTGTTTTATGTCTTATTTATACTGAATATGTTTCCCATGTGAACATTGGACCCACAGCCCCTAATACCTAGGGTCCTATAACCCCTGTTTGAGCCCTGTACTTGACTTAGTTGAAGACAGACTGAAAAAGTTAATCTTGAGAATATTCCATTTAAGGGCATTTCAAAATTTAACACATGCAACACATTAAAAGAAATTAAACAAAGGGTTACCTCTGTTAACATAAATTATTTGCCTATTGAAGTGTACACAGAGTGGGAGTACTAAAATACTACATAATGAAATTCCTATGCTTACAGTCTTCAGACTCATGAAAATATAAAAGAATGATTAATCTTAGAGGAGAAGGCTCTGCTCAAAATTTGTATCCTATAAAGATAGAGAATTTTGATAGAAAAGCAAAAATAATACATAACTTTAATGAAATGACATTATCTGACTCATCAAACTGGGATGACTTAACTGGGCAGATAACAAATGAGAATGATATATTAAGAGATTTCAAAGAAGATATGGACAAAAGAGAAGAATTTAACTCTTTTTGCTTTCAAATTATTCATTTGTTCAAGTGGTGTAAACTGAGATAAAATATATATTACATTAGTACCTTTTATCAGCTACTAACTAATTTAATTATAACATAAGGGAAAATTAATTATTGTATGAGCAACTGGTTATATATCTCCTGCATATCAATTACTCATCAACCCAGATGGAAATTATATTGAAAATGCTTCTGTAAGTAATAAATATGTCTTAAATAAATAAAACATTCTATAGATACATATATCAATCCATAAAATCTAAACAGAACCTTACCAGATTGGTTTTGATGTTCTGCAGCTTGAGTTTCACGAGAAATGTCATGAAGAAGTTCCATAATTGAAGCACCAGTTGTTTCAGGCAATGAAACATTAGCTGGAGATGGGGATCGTGGTGATGCAATGGGACTTCTTGTTACCAACTTTTGGGCTTCTTGCATAGCACGTTGCAAACATTGTTGATTCTTAAATGCTTCTCGGCTATTACAGTGTCCTATTTGTGAGCTGTGAAGAAAGGAAGAGAAATGTAACTTCACTTTTAGTCAAAACTTGGAATAAAAAGCTAAGTGGAATATTATAAAAAGTATGGCATGATGTTAAACTATATTAAACATTAAAAATTAATTTTTTCTAGTTAATGAAAATTTAGATTCAAAATGAAAAAAATTATATTAAAAAAATTGAGGAGTTGGTTTTTATGGATATAAATAATTTATTTATTTTTATACTTATATCGTGGTCCAAGCAATATAAACAATCATGGTCATATTGGTCAGAATTTTATATGTTTGTTGATAATGGTGTTTTTTGCTTAAATGTGTTGGATAAATCTTCAGTTATGACTTATTGTTATACTTGTGGTAGTTGTTGATTTTTGCATCATTCAAATAGCATTTATATTTTGGCATCAGGCTTTACAATAGCGAATATTCCCAATATTTAACCCGGCATTGGTCGCTCTTGACCAACTTTAACATGGATGGTCGCACGTGAGAATTTCTCTCACAACAATCACTACCTTTTTTTTTCATTTTAATCATACGTTAGTTTAAATTTTAACAATAAAGCTGTACTTACAAAAGGGTCAATTATTAGTACAAATTATGAAATTTTGAAAAAACTTTTTTATTAAGAGGATAAAACAACTATAATCATTCAAAACTACTGTTTGACATTTTTTAAAAAGAGTAAAAAAATTAAATACATAAAGAAAAAGTATAATCTTAAAGCCAAATTAATACTACAATCGTTTAGTTTAATTAACAACAGTGATTATAATGTTCAATTAGAAATACAATGTGTATTGGAACTTCCAAGTTCGAATATAAAGTAGAATGATAATTCTACTAGAAAACTATTCTTTAGTGTAGCCATTGGGTCATTTTTCCCTCTTAAAGAAAACATTTTGGAAGTTGACGCACACTCAGTTGTACGTAACACTGACAGTCACGCGTGAGAACAATTCTCAATTAAGTATATCATTGACAGTCGCGCGTGAGAGAATCTCTCATGAGATCGGATTGAGCGGAGTAGAAGGAAGGTGGAGCAGGTATAAGGCTTGGTATTGGAGTGGGGAGAGTTCAGGGAGGGCCGTGAGTCTTTGAACTACAGATAGTGAGGAGGGGAGGTTTTCGGAAGCACCAAGAGCCGTTTCCTGCCAAAAAAACAAAATATGTGAGAGAAATTCTCACGCAGCGACCAATGACGGGTTAAAATCCCAATGCATATCATACATTGCTACAAAGGTTTGAGATTGACTAGGGTCTGAAGGAGGATAATGTTTAATTTTAGGGTAAATTTTGGGTGTAATTTTTGAAAAGGTAGTTTCAAAGCCTCAGTAACATCGAAATATTGTCAGTTAAATTCTAGCTTTGATCTGCTTTCAGATATTCATATAATTAAATGAACTGCAACCAAACTGAGGAATGCCTTCTTGGCAATCCAACTAACTAAACCTCTTTAAGTCCAATTAATGAAAAACGAAGCCCAAGCTAAATACTTCTTTTTGATAAACTGCAGTAATTCACCTACTTCAGATATCTTGTAACATCTACCAAAAGTATGTCCAAGGAAATTAAAATAGAGGATAATGGTGGTCAAGATTTACTCTTTTTATGGCAGATTAGGTCATGGGCAGATCCATCCAGATGTAATAGAGAGGATTGCACGTCAATTTGGTGGGTATGAAATACCTGCTTTGACATGCTCTTTTACCTTTTAGTTCCTTTCCCGCAACTTACATGTTACTAGCTTGGATTACTACCTCTACTAAAGATAAATTCTGCCTAAATACACTGTTATTTAGGGGAATAACAATCATGTACTTTCAGTAATGAAGAATTAACACTATGATCCAAAGCAATTCTAATTCTTAAAAGCTAAAAATCAATTATACATGCCTACAAAAGCAAAAAAAAAAATTTGGTGCCTAGGTTTTGAAACTGATTTTTGCTATCTTTGAGGTCGCGGAATCTAAATATGGAATTAATTTTTTTCCTTTCAGCTCTACTGTTGTAAACTGACATTATGAAGTATTTATTCACAAAACAATCCATAAAAGATTAAATCACTTTATTTATACTAATTTACATTAAATAGACGGACAAACTCATGTGAACTAATTCACCTGACACTAAATGTGATAACCTCCTCATAACATTGAATCCTTCTTTATTTCCACAACACTGATTATATTAGAACCATACGACACCACATCTAAATTTTAAGATAAATGTTAAAGATGATGCCGCTCCCTGGATAAGTCCCGAAATCAGAGAGTTAATGAGGAGGGATGCTGCCAGAAGGCAGTTAATTAAGTTAATGAGGAGGGAAGGGATGCTGCCAGAAGATGTTTCTGATGCACCCGTTCCGCGGAAGATTACTCTTTTTTCAAGTCCCTACGCAATCTCACCCAACCTTCCTTACAGTTTTTCCATTACTCAATATCACAAGCCCACGATCCTAAGTCTAAATGGAAAATCCTTAAAAAATTATCACTTGTCAAATCCTAATCCGATACTTATTATCCTATTGATCCAGAGGAATTAAATTTCTGTTTCACCAGCTCTCCATCTATTCCTCACCCCTCCTCATACTCGCTCACACAAAACTTCAACCCTGATAACTTCAACCTGAAGACTTGCTCTCCTCTGTTCTTAAATCCAGAACCAATGATTATGGCCCATATCAAATCCCTGTAAAGATTATTAAGCTCTGTCTTCCTGTAATCTTGCCTGCTCTTTTACACATCTATAACTTTTCCTTACAAAATTCCATTTTCCTAGAAGCCTGGAAAAAATTGATAGTTGATGAACAAAGTACCAGTTCCCACCTTAGCCTACGACTATAGACCTATCTCCATTCTCTCTATCCTAACCTAACTGCTCCAAAGAATTGTCCATTCCCAGCTCAACGACTTCCTTGCGTGGAATGCTCTCCTCAACCCTCTTCAGTCCGGCTTTTGTTTCATTATTTCACACAATCTGCTCAGTTAAAAATCACTCGGGATCTTCAATCCTCCACAGACGAATATAAAATTACCATCCTAATTCTCTTTGATTTCTCAAAGGCGTTCGATACCGTCAGTCACTAGATCCTCCTTTCTAAACTCCAGAACTTTTCTATGTCAAACAGCGTTCTGAAGTGGTTCCTCTCCTTCCTATCTTTACAATCACAAACAGTTCACATTCCTGATAAACCTCCTTCCTCATCTCTTTTACTAACACGAAGTGTCCCACAGGGATCCTTATTTTCACCAACTCTCTTCTCTGTTTATATTAACAATCTCCCTGAGTCCATCAACTATTCACAATGCCACTTACACGCTGACGACCTCCAAATTTACCTATCCTTCCATCCCTCCAAAATGCTAGAGGCAATCCAAAAATTACAAAAAGATATAGACAGCATCAATGCCTTGGCTGAAACAAAAAATGAGTTAAGACTGAACGGACAAAAAACCAAGGCAATCCCAATTGGCTCCAGGTATCTTCTTAATTCCCTTCCTTAATATCCCTTCGGAGTGATCTTTGACCAGCAGTTGTTGTGGAGTTACCATATTTCCGAAATCACCAGAAAATCCATAGCTATCCTCAAACAGTTTCTAAGATCAGGGACTAGATGTCCCAGAATAAAAATTACTTTCTTTCTTGGCTCTTTGAAATCGTCTGCTTGACTCAAGCCACTTCTTTCATGCTTGACCAGATTTGAAACCCCCATATCTTATCTAGGACACACTGAGATAGTAATCCCATCCTTCTTTCAGAAGCTTCAACGAAATTTGAAGTCAGATTATGAGTTTTAGCCATGCAGGAAGGATCGAAGTTGATGTGTTCAAGTAGTAGAAGTGTAAATGATCCTGATGTATTTTGATACATATGCTGATAATACATGTCAAAAGATAACCGAAAGAATGTTAGCGATCTTGTAAAGAGAGCTTACCATGAATACTTTTGTGATAAGCTCGATGTATCTTAAAGGGTTTATTCTGATCACCACACCAGGTCTTTCCTTGTAAGAGAACATTTAGTTTAGTGGATTTGTGGGAAAAGAAAAAGTATGAAATTCAGCGTTCTGATTGTTTCAAGAAAACCCCAAAATAACAGAAGTCATGGTCGCTGGAGAAAATAATGTTATTAAAAAACCCTTAGGTAAACGAGGGATATCTAAGACTTGGTACAATCTTTTTATATATAATATTAGTATATAATAGCATTATGATTACTATGTAAAATATTAATATAACATAATGATATAAGTATGATATAATAATAAAAATTTCATGTACAATTTTTAAATGATTCAACGATTTAACTTAAAATAACTTAAAACCTATATTTTACATAATGTTCTATTGGGTTGATGCAAAATTATTGCAGGTTTTTAATATTCATTGAAAATAGGCCATATCTTTACTTTAACTATATATATTTAATCAAAATAATTTCCATCTGAATCAATGCACTTTTGCCAACGTTCAACAAGCTTTCTTATTCCACCAGAAAAAAATCTGAATCCCTGGACTCAATGAAGTCACGAAAAGAATTTTCAATTTCATCCTGGTTTCGAAAATTTTTCTCCCTCAAAAAGTTATGCAGATGCCTGAAAAAGTGGAAGTCTGTAGGTGAGAGGTCAGGTGAATAAGGTGGGTGTGGGAGAACTTCGTAGCCCAACTCGTGCAGTCGTCGTAGCGTTGGTTGTGCGACGTATGGTCTGGCGTTATCATGGAGAAGGATAGGTCCCTTCCGATTCATCAATGCTGGGCAAAGACGTTGTAATTTTTGATTCATGTTGTCAATTTCTTGACAGTACTTTTCAGCAGTTATAGTCTCACCTCGATTGAGAAACCTGTAGTGGATAACACCAGCAGTATACCACCAAACTGTGACCATAACTTTTTTTGGGTGCAGGTTGGGCTTCGGGAAAGGTTTTGGTTGTTCATCTTTGCCCAGCCATTGGCTACAACGCCTTCTGTTGTCGTATAAGATCCATTTTTCATCGCACGTCACAATGCGATCGAGAAATGGATCATTTTTATTGCGTATCACAAGCATGGAAAAGATTTCAAAGCGGCGATTTTTTTGGTGGTCGTTTGATTGGTGTGGCACCAACTTGGCCAACTTTTTTACCTTACCAATTGCTTCCAAGTGGTGTACAACTGTGGATTGGTTCACGCCGAGTTCTACCGCTATTTCTCGGGTGGTTTTGGTTGGGTCTTCTTCCACTATTGACCTCAGCTGGTCGTTGTCAAGAGCAAAATGACGGCCCCGACCTTCCGTGTCTAACGAGGTCGAAATCTCCACTGCGAAACTTCTGGAACCAACGCTGCACCGTGCACTCGTTAATAGCCCCCAGACCCCACACTTCGTTAATATTACGAGCCGTTTGCGCAGCGCTGCGCCCTAATTTAAATTCGTAAAAATAAATTTAACGAAAATCGTACTTCGATATTTTCGATTTAAGACCTTTGAACACACTGAACAAAACGATTTTACTGATCAAATTCATGGTGAAAGGGAGGGTATTAGATAAGATTTGTTTTGGTTTAATAATGATCAATGTTAGGATTTGCTTTGTTTACACAATTGGAATTAAGATATCGCAATAGAGGAAACCTGCATTAATTTTGCATCAACCCAATATCTTAGATATTTGGTTAGATATACTTGACTTCCTGGTAAAAAAAAAAAATCTATATTTCAGTTTCTGATTGAATTAAAATCAGCTTCAAATATCCAAAACTGTTGTTATCCTGTGTTTTTAAAGTGGGTTATTATTTTAATTTAGTCCTTCCCAAATTCTAAAAATACGAAACATAATAATAGGTGAAGAAAAACAATTAAAATTTAATCTGTTGTAACAATACTAACGCTTTACAGGCTCCCCTTATAACTTGACCCCACTTTTGTTGTGCTGAACTCAGGACCGCTAATTTTGCTATTCTTCTGAATTTTGACAGCTTATCTTCATCTGGAGGAGGCTCACACAATAGAAGATCCATTTCTTCTTCAGGTGCAACAGGTGCCACATGGAAATCTTTCATAAGTCTCCTCTCCCATACTTTCATTTTTTTTCCCAGGACAGCTGGAAAAATACAGAAAAAAACTAATATTGTTTACTTTAGCTTATGTTTTAAAAATATATTATTCCAGATAAGATCTTTTAATGCTGATTCTATAGCACTTTAAGAGTCTTATCTATCAAAATACCCAATTAACACTAATCAAATGGTACTTAAACACATTTAAGATTTAAAGATAATATTCATTACTTTTTTCTTTTTTATCAGCTGAAGAAACATCTAGCCCATTTCTTTCTAAGACATCTAAAATTTCACATTTCATTGCCGAGATTTCTCCTTTGATTTCATTAACATCATCTTCTGTAATTGGATTTTCATCACATTGCCTCTGACTAACAGAAATATAGCGCCATACTAATGCTCTCATTACAGCCGTATATCTGTAATCTCTTTCTTTTTCCTTTCTTTCTTTCCTCTAAAAAGTTCAAATAACTATTATTTATCATTTATCATTAATTTCTAAAATATGTTTCTTAGCTAGTAAGTTCGCATGCTTGTACAAAAGCTCATAAACCAATACATTAATCTATGTAAATTAATCATTCAAAACCACCTAAAATGGCTAATAATATTACTCAGTAGCTGTTTTAGTGGTAGCTGACTTATAGTGTTGTTCTTGCTGAAATTTACTTATTCCTTGATATCCTTTTACACTTCTGTATAAAGTAGATCTAAATCAACATGTTTTCGATTTATTCCATATCAGATAATTATATCATTTTCAATTATCGGTATCGTTATCGACAAGTATTCATACTTTTCTTCCAAAGTATTGTTATTAGCAAGAATCTATAATATTCTTCTAAAGTTATTATACTAATTTCATACTCACACAAGTATATTTTATAGATTATAATAGATACTGTAGAAAACATATTGTATCGATACTTAAGTGGTATCATAACGTCCCTACACATTCATCAAGTCAGTAACAATCGTGGATCCCTCCCACCATCCATAATATCACATTATTGGATGCTTCTTTCTAATTCAGATGTAGTTTACATCTAGAGGAATGGAGGTAAGAAAGGAGTGCGATGGACTGTCTGTAGTGATACTTGAACGAACTGCATACATGACACAGATGAGGAAGAAGAACCATTCTCACACGACACTAAAGAAGAAAAGGAGATGCCTACAAGATTGAAAATCTGGTTCCTACAACTCAAAATGACTAAGATAATATGAATAATAATTACTAAACAAATATAAATGCTGGATAAATAATTAACAAAAACATTAGTATTGTATTGATTATTAAAAAAAAATAATAATAATACAAAAAGTCATAATATTTTCAAGCTAAGATTCATAAAAAAATCAATTTGCAACTAAAGTAGGTAAGGACAAAGTTATAAGATATTTATATATGGAGAATACTAATGGGCCATTACACGTCAAATCATCCAGCCGATATTCAATATTATACCATCCCGCCTCCGATTTTGAAAAATGTGTGATTTAATGTGAAATGGCCCTAATATAAAACAGAAAAAAAAAGAAAAAGAGAGAAATTATGTATTAGCCAATAATTGAAAGATTCAAAATCTTATAGTCTCTAAAATGCAGCAAAATCAAACCAAACTATCACCGTTTCACCAATTCAGGCGCAAAACAATGAGTGTTTTATGCAATATGTTGAATTCTTTGGTCTGGGCTATATAGGACTTCAACGAAAGTCTTAGGCCGACTAAAAACAAAAAAAAGATTAGATTATTTTAGCATTTTTAAATTTTGAGTTTTTTCTGCACTTTTCAAATTTTTACTGAACGAAAATTTGGTCTCTAATAAAAAATAATTACAGTTTATAAAAATAATACAAATCAGTACCTTTGTTGACATCCTTCGCATTTTGTCTTTTTTTCTTAATCCAAGAAACTTCATAAACATTTTCGGAGTGGGAAAAATATTAAATGGTGGAGGTAATGTAGCCGATTCTTCGAAATAGCTTAGCCACAGTTTAGTACGTGCGAATTTCCATTCAGTATCAGAATGTTCCTACAAAATTTTTATATTTATGGATTAAAATTATATTGAAATAGATAAAGAAATATATATTATTTCTCATACATTACATTACAACTGAAATAAGGTGATAGGATGTTTTTCTAATTTTTTAAGGTTTGATGGGGAGATAAATAAAAAACTCAGGAAAGAAAAAATGAGAGAGACTAAAAACTGGGAAAGGGAAAAAATAAAAGGTGAAAATCAGGGTAGGATTGGAAATGAAACCTAGGGCAATAGCAGTACTACCATATATGAAATTTTAATACAATGATTAAAAAACTGTAAAAGCTTATAATATATATATATTTATTTTTTTATTACTTTATTATTATGTCATGCTCCATGCCTTAATGGCATACTACCTGACATTATATATATGTATATATATATATATATATATATATATATATATATTTTTTTTTTTTTTTTTTATGCCATTGAAAAGAATAAATAATACAATCTGCCACACTCTAGGGCACTTAGCATTTTTGTGTGATTCATTCACACAAAATAAAAAAAAAAAAAAATTGAAAATTTTATATATATATAATTTTGAATTTTCATTTAATCCTCGGTGTAAGAGTATGTATATAGAGGATTATGAGGCAAATAAAGTCAGTCTTTTCTTAGCATCTCAGTGTGTCATTCTGTTCCCCTATTCCTTTTTTTTTATTTATAGTTCGGCTGCGTGAACATAAGTGGTTCCAAAACCAGGGAGTGGGAAGCGGCATATATATACTTTTTTTGTACTGCTGTTTTTTATTACTGTTTTTTTCTATTTTCTTCACTTTCTTTTTCACTCTTTTCATTTTTCCACTTTCTCTTGAAACTTTACAAGAATAGCCGAGGGTGTGCCTAGAGTAATGTCGGACATCCCGCCATTACCGAAAGAGAGTCTGGCGTGAGCACATGCAATGCACTGTGAAGGCACAGGCATAACTAAAGGTGAAAGCGGCAACCACTCAGGACCTCAGGAAAACGATGAGGCAAATAAAGTCAGTCTTTTCTTAGCATCTCAGCGTGTCATTCTGTTCCCCTATTCCTTCTTTTTATTTTAAAGTTCGGCTGAGTTCGGATCTGGAAAGGTTCGGTGGAGAAACTATTTCCTTAAGGGAGTCGGAGAATTTACTTGATGCAGGGGACTCAAAAGCGTTGAAAGCAACTCTAGTTTGCAGAGTAAAACGCAGTCCGTACCAATCAGTCGGACAGTACATGGGAGAGCTTTTTGCCTGTTACTATAACGTAATGGAGAAAATGAGGGAAACTGTGAATACAGCAGAAGTGGAGCTTTTCTATCAACTATCCTTAGAGTTTGGTTCGCAAAAGGGACATGAAATAAAGAAGGACTGCCTGGAGACGTTTATAGAATGTGCCTATGCTATGTTCAATGTCCTCTCGCCAGGGAAGAGGAAACCAGGATCGGAGAAGGAGAGGAAAAGATAGAGATGGGAGAAAACACTGATTAGAATAGTGAAAGAAAAGATTATAAGGCTGGCAAAGGAGAACATTTGAGTCCGGGAAGGAAGAAGTTAAAAATAGGAACTATCGTCTATCAGAAGTTGGGATCCATCAGGAATAGGGGAAAGAAGTGGCCAGGTGTGAGGGGCCATTCAGGGTAATCCTACTTTGGGAAAACGTTGTTACTATTCAAAGTGTCAAAGAGCCTAACAAACGAAGAATGGTCCATATTAAGCAGTTAAAGCTTCCAGCCGCTGAACCTGAGCAAATACCACTATATTTTATATCCAGCTGATCGTTTTTTATTTTATTATTAGTAATTGTAGATGTTAAGAGAAATGTATCGTAGTTTTTAAGGTTTCACTTGTTTTAATTTTTGCTAATTTTAGGTTTATTTTTGCTATGACTGACTAGTATAAGTCTAAGGACAGAGCATTCCGAAAGAATTGTATAAGCTGGAGTCTCAGTTCATCGTTCATCTGGCCTATCCTATTTAGACTGTCTCTGGGTAGGTATACTGAATGTAATTTTCAGTTCCAGGCAACCACTCTATGAGAGGCGGAGAAGACTTATAGGATGCTTGAGGAATGATCATTCCTATGATAATGAAAAGGATGGATCCGTAAGAAACACTATGGTATGAGCACACACATACAATGGATTTGCCTGATGTCATAGGATCATGGATTTGCCACTTTGGGACATATGGGATCTCCGTGCTCTCGTGGCCAGAACTTCTGGTTTAAGTATGATCGACGTTGCAGTCATTAAGAATATTTACCTCTATATTAGAAGGCTGTCCCATTTCAGTAGTAAAGTTGTATAAAACTTGCAAGTTCCAAGACTATGGCCTCTCTTCTCAAGGAGTGGCTATAAATGGCAGTAAAGGTTATGGATCCGCAGATCCACAGCCTGCTGATAGTACTCTGTGACTAGCAGCTGATCTACACACTGACTGATTTAGAATAAATTGTAATTTTAGATCAAAATAAATCTATAAATAAAAAATATAAATGTAAAAAATATCTCCATTTAGTTTTAACTGTAAAGCAATAATCCTTAAAAAAATGGCCGTTGGACATGACATTATAGAGAGTGTTGAGAATGATGTTATGCTTCTACTGTTTGATATAGCACTTCGTGACCTTGCTTATTCCAACAGTCAAGTATGATGCTTCCAACAAAAATATATGACCAGCCTCCAAATCCGGCAATGGGAGATTGCTTCTAGAAGATATTGTAGGATTGGGTTGTCCGCCGTGCCCCCATCCTGAGTCATGTTCAAGAAAAAGATATGTTCAACAAGCTGCTGGGAGAAAATCGATTTTCTGTAACCGCTGGTCGTTTTAGTAGCCAAGTGGCCTTGAACGGCCAAATGAGCCTGATTAAAAAAATAACGAATTTAACTTACTCAGAAACACTGATTAAAGTTTTACAAAGAAATGTTTGTTGTTATCCAAGGTTATGCCTTCCCTGTGTAAATTTGAAATATCTTAAAATAACATTAAAAGAGTGGCATGAGGCAGTACTGGTCATGGCAGGGTTAATATTATCCAGCTCCTCCGAAGAAAAGGTTGCTTCTGATAGAAGGTTAAAAAAGCAGGCTTGACAAATTAACAGGAGTGTTTCCGATTGATATGATTTCATAAATATTGCTATGAATATTCTCCATGCCATCGGCATCGAATAAATAGTTTTTTTAATTAATCAAACCGTAATGAGGAAATATTACTTTACATGACTTAAATGTTATTAGAGATTTAAATAAAATAAAATGCATTGTAGGTGTGAACTGAAAAATCAAAATTTTAAAATGAATCAAATTGTAGTTATGACTAAATTACTTACATCAATAATAGCATATGAATTTGACATCATAGCAATAAGTAGATTCAAAAGAACTATGACATTTATAACAGAATAGGATCCAAACATAAGAAGACCCCAAAATCTCGTGTAAGTCTTTATACCTGAGAGTTGAAAAGCATCAGTGCCGACTCCACCAAAACTTGCCCAAAATAATGATTGTGTTGACTCAAAGAGGCTAAAAAACCAGAAAACTTTTTTTACTTGGAAACATATAATAAATTATTCCAATTAAAAACAACTAATTATTTATACTATCGTTTTTGAATCAGTAAGAATCCAAAAACACATAAGCAGTTATTTACATGTTTGCTTTTAAATCGTACATTGAAGACTATTCTTTTTAATTCTTAATATTTTCATCTTCACCTGTGAATCAATAGAACAGTTTTTTCTTCTAGCTAAGCTAATACCTTTGTTATTTTAGATTTTAACAGTATTGAAACCACCTTTAAAGGACAAAAATAAAATAATTTTGTTAATTTCCTCATCCTAATATCTCTAAATGTTTATTGCTATATTTGCATTATTATAGATCAAACTAAAATGTGGATTTATTGTTTGATTGTTCAACGTCCATTTATGCTACTGAGGCTAATCGGATGATTCTACAGTAGGAGTTCTAAAGTTTGCCTATCCAGGTATAATTAGGATAAGGATCTTTAACGAGTACCTGACATCGAACAGGCTCAGGACCTCCATTTTATGTCCTATCCGAGGGGCGGCATAGCGAAGAATTTTTTACTCCCTTTAAAAAATCCGGCGGGACGCGAACCAGCGACCTTTAATATTGTAGGTTGCCATGTTAACCACTATACCACAGGTGACCCCAAATGTGGATTTAACTATTGAAAAAAAAAGCCAAAGAATGAGGCACGACTTAATATACTTTATTGTTAAGCCTTAAACAGTTTTTTTGGCGCATTCACACAGGTCTTAACAAATATGCGATATGTGTGACATCACTTTGTAGAATCTTTTAAACCTTACCTACAGAAAAAAATAAATGGCTAATTTATTTGAAATGGTTGCATAGATATTAGCCTGGAACATCAATTCTTGGACACTGTATGTATATATATAAAATTACTGAAGTAAGTTATATAAATGACTAGCATATGATAATTGAAATTAATCAACAAAACTGCGTAAGGAAATTAATTTCCTATTAGGTTTACATACTTCCCAAAGCTTCTCCATTTTGTACATGAATCTCCTTTATTATCCCAATCGGGTAGACCTCCTGGTAGAGAATAACATTTACGTCTTTCAAGCTCAGCAAAGTACCATAATAGTTGATTCAAACCTAAAATAAGAAATCTCAGGTATATTTAATAAATATAAATAATACAAATTATTTTAAAAATTAACTCACCACATGCGAAAGCGAATAAAACTAAACTGTATATGAAGAAAAATTTAACTATGTCAATAACCATTCTTCCTAAAGAGATCTGCAGTGGCCCAAGATGAGGGTTAATTGAGAACAAGTGGACCAATTTCAGAGCACTGAAACAATTAATATCTAGTTTATTAAATTTATGCTCTGAATCAGCTGATTTAATTTCAGTGTGTCACATTCTAGATCTAGTACAAGGCATGGAAAGGATGACTTATGCCAACATGCAGTAGGTTATTAGGTTACAATTAAGGAACTAGAATACTTTTAAGAATTAAACTTTTGAACTTCTACTTTTAGCTGACTTAGCCGATCGCATTACCATAGTTAGTATATGTATGTTTCTCAATCAGAGGAGCATTTGAAATGAAACAAGATAAAGTCGGCGGTTCAAACTGATCATAGGACATATAAGTTTAGCAAAGAAAAGTATGGCTTGAAGCGACCTAGGTACATTCCAGGGCTCAAGAGACCTCAGAAATAAGGCTGGACTAGATTTGATAAGTTTTGCAGAAAATACTGGTGTGAAAAGTTCTTGAGATTTTCAAGAAAGAAATTATGTTCAAGATTATCAAAATATTGATTTTAATAGTTGTAGCAGTTATGATAACAGTTTTGAACGAAATAACAACACAGTTATTGAGACATGTAGTCGAGATAATGAAACAGAAGCCCTGATAATAGATTTGGAAAAGACAACAATTCTTTCAACCAAGAAATATAGTTTACCAAAGAAAAAACCATAGAGCAGGAAAAGGGGATCTGAGAGGAGCTCTCAGGGCAACTGCTAGTCCAGCAAGGGCTAATAATAAGAGCGATTCTGTTCACAATGTGGAACCTTCTTACAGATCTACTTAGTTAAAACAAAGAACAGAGTCTTAATTAGATCCACCAATCTAAGTAAAAGACCTATACCTCCATACACACTTACAAAAGTCACTATGTGGGATTTAAATCGTGATGATAAACTTTGGGCTTATAAATTGGATACTCTGTTTCTTGGAACATATAAAGTTATAGCCTCGAAGGCAAGGGATCCTAGGGATTCTTATGAAGTAGAAAGGATGGGCAAAGGGAACGGTCTTACGAAAACGACTACCAGGGCTGAATTCATGAAGTTATGGAATGAATCAGTCGGAGACAGTTAATGTGAGGGATAAATTAGGTGATGTGAGTTATAATCAATGCATTTTGAATGCTGTTCATCTTGATTTAATGGTCCTTTAATAATAAACTTGTGTGTTAGGTTGCTTTGTGTTGTACCACATATCAATATACACAGAAGGTTTTTAGGATGAGCACAATAAAAACCAAAAAAAAATAAAAGAAAAAAAAAACAAGAATCTGCGAATTCTTACTAAAAAGTAGCTATGAATGTATGGCCTATCTCTTTCTTTTTTCAATTAATGGAATTTTCTTAATTGAAAATATCTTATAGAGTTTTTAAACAAAGTTCATTCCAAAGAGTAATAAATTTATAACAAGCCTGGCTATTTAGTTTGTACCAAAAGTAGTGTAATTCACTAATAAATATGAGGTTTTACAAACTTTCAGGCCAAAAATATGCAGGAAAATTTTCATGAAACTAAAAAATGAAAAATTTGAAGCACTAATTAAGAAATTACCAGCACTTATCAATAAAGGAAATTAACACCAAATGTAGCCATCTGAATTCGAGATTAAGATCATTAGAAATTTAAGCTAATTGACAAAACCTCCTCTTGCATGGTATAGAATAAGATTAAAAAAAATATGCGGAAAAAAACTGTGATAGATTTAATCAACAATACTTTGCTATGCCAGGTGCAAGAGATTTCTAATGTTTTGTAGCAATTTTTCAAAATTGTTATGATGGATGAAATATTATATCTGTGCTCAGATGGCAATATATATATACACACTGGGTCGAAGAAGTCTCCATACACTTTGGATTGAAATGTTTTATCACATTCTTCCTTTCCAGTGTTATGTTATGTTACTATTTAGATAAACAAATTTGATGAAAAGAAAACATTACAGTATCAAAGGTAAAAAAAGAATTCTGCACACTCTTTTTATTGTAAATAATCAAAATTAGTAATGGACTAAAAGAATATGAATGATAATGAATTACTTCTAAAGTGTTGATATGTAAAGACTAATTTTCAGTGGAAAATTTAAATTTTTAAACTTTAAATTGAGATATTGAAAGACATTCGCACTTCAATAGATAGTTTAAGAGAAAGGGTCATTCGATGAAAAATGGTAAACAAATCACATGTCACTGTTCATTAAATAATCAACCGCTATAAAGGAAATAAAAGGTAAGGAAACAAACCTTGTTTAGGTCGCCCAAGAAAATTAATTGGAATTGATAGTAGAGTATCATTTAGTAGTTATGCTTTCAAACCTTTATAATGTCAATGCAGTTCTTAAAACTAATGGTTGTATACCAAGAAAAAACTACTAATCAGAAACGTTTACAAAAAATATTCAGAATTGTAGAAGTGAAAAACAATTTAAAATCCCCAGAGATACCCCCAAATGCCATTCACAAAGCTTTCAGCTTACAATGTTTAACCTCTGCTCCCATCAGTAGGAGTTAAACTCCCACCATAAGATGAAGGTACTCAAGTAGTTAGGGCATACTTCGTGGAGTTCTGATAGGAAAATGCTACTGTGAATATACCAGGCACTCATCCAGTCGAAAATGGACTAAAACTCATATATATATATATGGCTTCAACAGTAAATTGACCCTTTGAAGATTAGACTGATTGCATCATACAGGAATAATTTTACAAAAAAAAAAAATAAAAATAAACAAGGAGCTTTAGAAAAAGATAAGGAACACTGCTGTTGGATATTACAACTTGAAATACCGATAAGAGACACTGCATCAACAGTTAGAATCTGAGACATATGGAACCGGAAAAACATCACAAACCTCATCTTTGTTATAAAGCACACTATACATATTATATAGTACTATGGAAAAATAGGATCTAGCAAGTCTTGGGAACATTTAAAAAAAAAAAGTAGTAACCTATATCAAACCAAAGCAGGCCTATTTTTTAATTTTTAGACAGCTGCCAGATAGTTTGGTTATTTTTATATAAGTCAAAATGAGAAACTAAGCATATATATATATATATATATATATATATATATATATATATATATATATATATTTATATATATATATATAAAATATTTTATTTTAGATTATGACTAATCGGTTGATATATTAGATCTAACTTGTAATATATATATATATATATATATATATATAAAATATATTCTGGAATTTATCTAAGAACCATAATTCAATTAATATAAGCATTTTAGCAATTGAAATGGTCTTCAAAAGTTGTTGGGTCAGATAAAGAGGAAAATATAAAATAATCAATGTTGAACCAAAAATATAGATGAGAGAAATATTTTCAGTATGACATGAGCTTTGTTATGAAAGGTTTTGGTGAAAGTTAAACTCTAGTCGTTGATAATGATTAGACAAGGATTAAATCAACAAGATCAATATGGCTCATCAAGCGATATTTTTATAATAAAT
The DNA here is from genome assembly GCA_911387785.2 of Aelia acuminata. Lineage (NCBI taxonomy): Eukaryota > Metazoa > Arthropoda > Insecta > Hemiptera > Pentatomidae > Aelia > Aelia acuminata. Next base: position 18,916,426 of record OU426980.1, read on the forward strand.
TGAAATAATTAGAGTTATGGAGTATGGCGGATAATACACTGACTTTAAGTAGTATTTTTATTAAATCAATGATACATTAGTTTTTCTAGGCTATAACAATCATTATTTTAGGCTGCAAGCTAATTTTTAAAGGGAATTAAATAAAGTTAAGAAGAGTGGAAGGTATAGACTATTTCTTATATTCGTTTACAATGTATGTAGTAATACTTATAATATTCTGTTCACCTGAAAACATTAGCTGCTGCAAACAAACCTTCTGCAATAAGTTGAGGATCATAAGCATCCCATTGCTCTCTTGGAATGTATGCAATAGCTGGATCATATGCAATTTGATTTTTCTGTTGCCAATAAGCTGCACAACGCAGTAGAAAGACTCCAACATATAGAGAATTCCTTGTAAAATCAATAAAATTCCATAGATTTCTTAAGTATCCTCGAGTACCTTCTGTCCATATTTCCATTGTCTCTTCCCATATAAATCCTAACCATAAAAATCAATTGTTTTTATTTATTTATTTATAATATTAATTGTTTTTAATAATTTAGCTATGACATGTGGTATTAGTAGATGCTTAAGTAATTTTAAAGCATTATGCTATACCATAATTTAATATTTAAATGAATATACTGAGAAATTCTGTGACAACGACAGATTTTTATGTTCAATTTATCTATTTCAAGGGAGCAGGGTAGCCCACTGGTAAGGCAGTGGATTGCTGTGCTTAAGGTCCCGAGTTCGAATCTGACATGGCTTATGATATCTTTATTATTTGCCACAGTTCGTCTCGTGGGCCGAAAGACCCTCCTGGGGTAAATCCAGTCTCTAAAAAGTGGGTACCCTTAATTGAAAAATTAAGGGGAAAAAACCTGGCGGTTGAGCGTGATCACGGTCAAATCACCTCCTTGCACGACCGCTGACCAAGAAACAGTACTCTTCCTTACAAAGTACTGAACCCAAGACCCTTCATGGGTTGTAGTGGTACAGGTTTTTTTTTTTATCTATTTCAAACTCAAGGGATATTTAAAATCAGTAAAATATAATATAATTTAATAAATTTATTAATATTATTAAATAATTAATATAATTTATCAATAGACAGCTGGGGCTTCCTGAAGGAAAGAAGTAGTAGGGATATCAGAATTCAGCAAAACTCAGAACTGGTAAATTTATAAAGAAAAATATATTTCCAATAAAACCGTTATGGAGAGGTGGATTTTGAAGGAAAATCACAAAGAAAATATAAAGCTGCTAGAAGAAGAACAAGGGCAATAAAAATAAGAGCTTGAGCGAATAAGTAATTTTAAATGAAAACTGAATTTTAGAATTATGGTGAATGTTTTATTCCCAGAACCAGATGGCAGGAAGTTTTGATAAATGAATTGCACAAAGTCTTAGGAGTAGTTTGGAACAAAGGAAAAAGGTCAATAGAATCTTCACTCAGTCACCATTGAGGATATACTCTGTGCCGATGTAGTTCTCATTTCGGACAGCCCAGTAATACTAAACTAATAATTGAATTGAATGATGAACAAACAATAAGAGAAATTAGCATGAACATAGTAAAAAATACAATTCTTCATGTGGGCCAAAACCAAGAAGAATTCTGTATAACCTAGGAGTTGGAAGCAATCAGAGATAAAATCATTCTTTTAGCCCTCATTATCCATAGCAGTAAAAACAATCAACAACAACCTGATCACATACTAAACAGTGACCAAGAACTGTTCCTGATTTTGGAACCTCATACTTTAGACATGACAAATTTCATCAAATTTTTCTTTTTATAAAATCGTAAAATAGGTGGAATAAATTGCCTGTTGGTTATTAGGACTCTGTGGACCCCAAAACGTGTATTTCTGTTGAAAACCCGAAATAAAAATATTTATTTATATACTAATAATATACATTCCCTTATATATTTTTCATTTAGTGAAAGTAACAAAACACGATAATTTGAGCTTACATGAACTAAGCACAAGGCTTTAGTATAAACCATCTCATCTTCATATTATTATGGTCCCAGCTAGGATAAAGAATCTAGCTAACTAAAATTCTCTGTAGGCTTTCTTTGACTAGTTCAAATTAAGTGGAGCTAATTGTGACCTCCAACAAATCATAACTGTCCTCCAAAAAAAACTTATCTTAACAAGCATGTTAATTAATCCCGGTTGGACAAAATATAATTGGAAAGGAAAGGAGAGGAAAGCAGGCAGGTCTTAAAAAATGTTTTAATTATGGCTGGCCATCTAAGGAGAGGAATAAATATTTTAAATATAAAAAATGGACTAAATTAATTTCAAGTTCAATTAGCTTCATCTTCCTCCACTAATGAAAACCCTAATATTTTACATTTCCTAATGTGTACAGTTGTGCCCCTCGTAATACTGGCTCTATTCCTCTGACATTTGCTTATATATTTTAGTTCAGAATACCTTTCTAGTCCAATTATTTTGCATGCCTGTTGCAGACCTAACATCTTAAAAACCTTCTAATGTCTTACAGATTGAAAAATATACAGCTGTCAACTGAACAAATTTATCATAAATCTACTTATTTAATTCATATTTAATGCTAGTTGAAAATAAATGTGGGAAAAATAAAAAATAATCATTTGTGTAACTTACAAGAAATTTTAATGAAGAATAAATCTCAGGAATATCAAAGTTCATCATGTAGCATATAAAAACTCACTTACCTTCGTTAGTCATTCAGAAAAAAACATTTAATTCTTTGAAACTAATAAGTTTTTTTTATATTATATGAAGAGAATTTTTTCTTTCTAAATCTATTAGTTTTTTCATGATGAATAGAAAAGGATATGTCCTTAAGTTCACATTTAAAACCCCATGAATGACATCTGTGTTTTCTCAATATTCTTTCATTGCAAAAGGTAGGAAGGATTTTTACTTGTGCCACCAGGATTAATTATGTACTTCTAATTGATCCTGGGCTTCTAAACTCATGGTTGAGACAAGATGTTTTTAAAAGATTAACTAATGATAAATCAACTCCCGGTCAAACGTATCGCAACACCAGCATATTCTTAATTTTATTGAAAAATTTGGCTTCTAGGGTTTCGGGCCAATTATAAAAACAAACTAGAAGAAGAAAACAAGGTTTATTAATTAAATTAGGCCAATAAAAAAGTATTTTTCACAAACAAATAAACAAAAAATAAATACGCAATAAAATCAAATTAGAACTATTGAAGTAAATAAACTTTGGATTGTATGCAGAATGTTCTTAATACACCATGTTTCCTCCTATAACTCTGATTACAGCTTCCATGCGCCTTGGGATGCTTCTAATGAGGTCTTGAATGGCTTCCTGTGGAATTTTCTCCCATTCCTCCAGAAGTGCTGTTTCCAGCCCAGCCAAAGTCATGGGTACAGGATTTCGGGCTTTAACCATACTCTACTAGTGTGTACCACAGATGTCCTATCCAATTTAAATCAGGGCTCATTGCAGGGCCATTGAAGTCTTTTGATTTCAGTGTAATCGAGGTAGTCTGTAGTGACACAGCTCGCAGTGTGGGGCCTTGCATTGTGCATAAGCAGTGTGTCTGTTTCATTGCTGGGCCAATGAAATGAATGAAAGCCATGACATGTTCTTGAATGATTTCCTCCACATACCTGTGCCCCACCACGCACCCAACAAGCTCCCCAGGAGATACCTCCCCAGAGCATTAAAGAGTCTCCTCCATAAGGCACACGCGGACCAATGCAGCATTGGCAGAACCGTTTCTGAGGCCCTTTCCAGACTCTGACTCGACCGTCTAGACTATGGAAAAAGTTAGAGATTTATATTTAACATGTTTATCCCTCTTCTTAGAAGGGAATACCTGTGGATAAGTTAAAATATGTTGGTATTTGCAGTCTAATGTAGCTAGAAAAAAATAAATTAAAAGAAAATGAAGAATAGTTTAAATGCAGGGAATGCTTTCGAAATTAGCTATTTCAGTCATAAATCTTAAAAATTAGGATTATTAAAACATTTGATGTAGATAAATAATGATTTAATTTCAAAGAAACAAATATAAAGATTTATTTTATATAAATGGACAAATTATATTTTATGATAAAATACTTTGTATGGTTGGAGTATAAAATGTGCCTGTTTAACGTTTATGCATAATAAATCTGGTTAAATGGAGTTAGAGATATAGTAGGGTTCCGATTAACCGTGGTCCGGTCAACCGAGGTCCCGATTAACCACAGTGCCAAGTCTCAGGGGGGTGAGGTATATGTATGTATATGAAGATGAGCCCTTGGCCATGACGGGAACTTCAATCCCAATTCTTAGAAGAAATACAACTCTCAAAACATAAGATGGAAGCTAGAGTTGTGCACAAGAACCCTCTGGTTAATTCTTTCCAAGAATAAGTTCCCTACGCTTCCTGTTTTAAACCTTTTCTAGTAGCAGATTCTGGAATTTTTTTTACATATAATCCCCATTCCTTTATTCCCTTCTAACAAAACTCTCAGTTAACGTTTGGTCATGCTATGGATAAAATCGTGATGAAAAATGTAAACGAGTGGTTGCGCCACTCGAAAAAAAATTAGAAGTGATTCATCGCTTATACAAGGGTGAATTTTTAAAAAAAGTAGCTCAGGATTATGGAGTGGGGGAGAACACTGTGGGTGGACTGGAGGAGGAATAGGAAGCCAATTGAAGATTACGTTTATCAATCTGCATTCAAGGAGGCTTCAACTTGTGGATCTACATTACAGAAGCCATCATCCAAGCTTTTAGAAGAGGCTCTTTTATTATGGTTTTTTCAGGCAAGACATCAAGGATTCCCAGTAAGTGGTCCATTGTTACAAGATAAAGCATTATCTTTTAATTCAAAATTGAACAATCCTATTGAGAAATTTAAAGCAAATAAAGGGTAAAACAATTACCTCATCGAGCCCTACTCCTAGTCGATAATGCACCATCACATCCTGACGAGCGTGTCCTATGCGAGGGTGAAATAAAGGCGATGTTTTTCCCTGCAAATGTCACATCATTAATCCAATATATGGTCCAAGGAGTAATTTCGGCATTTAAATGATAGTAAAAAAAGAAGCTTTTGTGTGCAATGCTACTAGCAGAAGAGGAAGGATTATTTGAAAAGTTAAAGAAAATAAAAATTAAGGATGTGATTTATATGGCTGCTCATTCTTGGGATTCTGTCAAAAGCACATTTTATAAAGCCTGGAAAAACATATGGCCTCGAGTTATCTATGATAGCCAGACAACTGAAGAACCTCCAACAAATCAGGTGTTGTGCACTTTGCTAAGAGACCTCAACTCACCGGATATAAGGGACCCCGAAGTTATGGATTGGTTGAATAAAGACACATTAAACAGATCGGCAGTCCTTACGGAGGAAGAAATCATTAATCAGGTAAGTCACATCCCGAAGAAGATCTTGAAGAAGACCTGGAAACCATCCCCCCAAAAATAAGCCATGAGGAAGGTTTCAATCTGCTTGACAGACCTCTTCCTGATTTAGAAAGTAGAGGCTGATGATTCTGAGAAAATGGAGGGAGCTGCTGCCGACAGAAGAAGTTCATTTAAACAAACTACAATAAAAGATTTCTTTTTAAAAAATAGTTTCATAATATCTGTTATTATTATTGTTATTATGCATAACAGGGCATCCCCACACTGCGCAGCGGTAGAAGGGGAAGGAATATGATGATGATTATTATTATTGTTATTATGCATTATTATTATTAAATATTTATTCGGTTTTTAAACATATATGTAGTTTTTATTTAAAAATAACCTACATTTTCAGTCGGTATTGGTATGGTTCCGATTAACCGATTATTTTGATTAACCGAGGTAACCTTGGTCCCCATTGACTCGGTTAATCGGAACCCTACTGTACTTAGAATCTTTAGTAATCAGTTAAATAACCATAATAATACTTTAATTGCCATAGGGACAATTCACAATAGATACAATTGTAATAATACTGCAGATTTGATTAAAATGATATATTAAGCAATCAACA